>JAMKCH010013121.1:0-26073 GCA_023653785.1 Ophioderma brevispina
TATGTTTCTACTAGTACTACTGCTTTTTGGGATTAAAATCATTAAAACAGTGTTATTATATAAAATTTAGATCATTTGTGCACAAGGCTCATTTGTTTGTGTTTAAAGGGTATTTCTGACCGTTGACGTCCACGAGACATAACAGAATTGGGGGCTCGTCATCCAGAACTGAATGAGCCTTATTGTTCAGAATTTACACATTGAAAGTGTGATTAACATTTTGTACATTTTGCACATTTTGGCATACAAAAATTTGTGTGTATTACATGTACCACTGTTTAGTTTGGTTCAAGTTAGTATAATATTGTGTGGTAGAGTACGGCCACAATGGAGTTCAATCCAGAAGAGTTCCATTAGGCAAATAACTTGGGAGAAGTTTGATGAGCTGAGAAAGCCTGAGTTAATGAAACTAGCCAAGCATTTAGGACTTGAGGCAAAACATGCTATGAGAAAACAGGTTATAAAAAATACTCTGATTAAAACTTTAGTCCAGGAAGATGTTTGGGATGAATCCTATTTGGAAAGGATTCAGGCAGTTCAGGAACAAGTTGAAAGTGATGAATTCAAGCTGAATGAGCTTGAGATTCAAAAGGAATTATAAATAGAGTTGAAAAAATGGAAATGGAACAAAAGCAAAAAGAAATTGAAATGCAAATTCAAAAGGAACAGAAAGAAAAGGAAATTGAATTGGAAAAAGAAAAATTGCAAATGCAACAAAAAGAGGGGAAAAGGAATTAGAAATGAAAATGCAAAAAGAAATGCAACAAAAAGAGATGCAAATGCAAATGGATATGAAAAAGAAGGAGCTTGAAGCACAAAATTAGGTAAAATTGCCTGATCTACAGGTTGTAAAACTTAAAGTGGCACTGGCACATTTTCACAAAATATGAAATTTCTTCAATTTGCTCTCAAATGATAGTATAGGCCATTGGAAGAACAGAGATATATTTTACACATAAAAATAACATACCCCAAAACAGATAGGGTCATTGATATGATGATAAAGACATCCAGGTAATTTGTAGGCCAACTTTTAAGTTTTCCATAACTTTAATCAACAAATGTGTATATTACATGAATATTCTTGACTCGTACTCACTGATATTAAACGAATTTAAGCTGAATTTAACGTCGCCGGCAATGTTAAATTATAAAATCGTTCTGTTTACCCATAAGGAAGCTGATTTGGTCTTAATCATTTCGGGTGAGGGCTTTGTATATAAATGCCTTACAACCATGCAAAAATATCGATTTTGAAAAATCTTGAGGGCGCACTATTTTTCAAATGTGCCAGTGTCTCTTTAAGGCGCTCACAGCTCACCGTGTGGCCAAGTCATAATTTGCAAGCCGAAACAGACCTGGTTCGATACGCTCGTGCTGTTAACAATGGATCACAACTTTGCTTCTGATCTCTGTTAGGTTTATTCATCTCAGGTGAAAGTCTTCTTTTCCTCATGCAGCATTAGACAACTGTAATAGGCGTTCACAATCTTTGAGGAAAATATGTAATTTTTAGATATTTGTTCATTTCTTATATTTTTTGGATTTGTATTATTTTTTTTTCTTTTCTCTTCCCACTAATTCTTTTTTTTCCTCTACTTTTTCATTCTTTTCTCCTCTTAGTCCTCTTTCCTTCATTTCTCTTTTCCTTCTCATTTTTCCTTTTCACATTTTTCTTTTTTTTGTGATTTTCTCAATTCTTTGTGCCATTCCTACTCCTGCCTTTCCTGGGACCCTGGTACATTTAATTTTGCGTTATCTCTTAGGTATTGGAACAGATGATCTTAAGTTGCACCTTACCTTACCTGAACCAAAAAAAAAAAAGTATGGCCATGCGTTTGAACTCGACAGCCCAAAAAGGTGGTGGAGTCAATTTTTTCACTGTGGTCGTTTGTTTTTTTTTAATATCTTATTGAAGTATAAGAGATATTGCAGTCAATTTGGATCAAATGAAAGCTGAAACATAATTATGAAGTATGGAAAGTCATTGAGGTATCCTTGAACATAGGCAGAATGGCATTCAATTCAATTGATTAAGTCAGGGGTGGTGGAGGAAGCGGTGCATGAGGAAGTGGTGCGCTATGTACAATCTCTATGGGAAATGTAATTTTTAGCGCCTTGAAGTGCAAATATGTTGATATTTTCTTTAAAAAATCAATATTTTTCAACAAATTTGGTATCAATGTAGAGCTGACAGTATTATCTTTATGTTTATATTGTAAAATACCTAAAATAATACACTGCTGTAGGCCATTGATAGGCCTACTAGTATGTTCCTCCCCAAGACAATAGGCCTACATTAATTTAAATATATTAACAGTAAAACACAATTTCTTCCAAGTATGATTTTATTAACCACTGAGCCTGAATCTATATTAAGGATAATACCATATTTATAAAGCAATTAGCCTACATGTGTCAGGACAAGCTCTCATCTGATTGACCTTGTTAGTGACCAGAGTATGAAACAATTTGGGCACAAGTAGGGTTTGTTGTCGCCAAGCCTTTGTCACAATATGGGTCGCGACAATGCATTTATTCTTGCTGTCGACAAGCATGGACTTATTGTCGATAAAAATCTAGTTATAAAATTAACCTTATATTAATTTAACACAAACATCACCGATATTTAGCGATTTCCTCACCAATTTTCTATATTTTTTTCAGCTATCTTTTAGGTCGTACTCGGCGTCCGCATCTTTTTTTGCAAACAAATCCCAGTTTACCACTTGTCATGTGTGCTAAGGACGGGGAAATCCCGTATGACGTAGCCAAACTCACTTCGAAATGCCGGCCAATCGCGAAATATCGCGTACCCCTTTTGGAAATCCCTTTTACTATGACGTAAGTCCGCACTTGACTCCCGACTGACTCGGGAGCCGAGCCGACTTTCGGCAATAATATCGAAAGTCTGAATAATGTCAAAATGCAACGGAAAGAAAAAGAGTACCTTTCGTAAGTTTACAGGTACGGCCGGCGTACTTATTTTTTCAGCTCAAAATCTTACATATTTTGTGACGTAAAAATGTCAAAGATTTGCAAGAACCGTTACCTCATGTCATATCATTTAATTAAGACCATATGGTTGGAATAAAAGCTTATTTTGCTGGCGGTCATATGCGATGTGGGGTCAGGGTGCTGAAATTTGTTCCATTCAACTCACTACAATAGGCCCATGCGCGTACATTGAACATGGCGAAACTCCTATTGACGTAAAATGTTTAGACTTTTTTGGCGACACCTTGTCGACGTCGGATCTTGAAATTGACGATTGTCGACAATAAAAATCCTACTACTCCCACAACCCTAGGCACAATGAGTTTGCATTCAGTTTCTTCACTTGGAAATTCCAGGCATTGAAAGTCGAGATTATCATGCTACTGTGACTCTGTGTAAAATTGAAAATAGATGGGTGTATTATAAAGGGATATTGTCGACAAATTCAAAGTATTAACATTTTCCAATTGTGTTTCATTCTGACATCGCATGTTGCAGAACCTGCCAACCCAAGATCAGGAGGCCCCCCCCCCCACTCCTGACACTTGAATAGATCAGTGTGACATGATAAGCATGGTAGTATGTACGGATTGCTATTGTCCTAAAGACCGGGGAGGTGCAAATGCATTTATGTTTCTTTTGCTTCATGTTCCAAAACAATGTAACATACCCCTATGGCGTCAAATTAATTTGAAGAACTAGAAAATACAGTTGATGAATTCGGTCACCAAAACCAATAATCCACAGGACACAAAGGTAATCACAGGCCTAATTATTATGAGCAACATCAGGCAGGCAATCCTCATCAGTACAAACCAAATACAAACGCTACTGCTATCATACCAAAGGATTGTATCTTGTATTTTGGGATTGAACTTATTAAATCTCGCCACGGATTTACTTTGTCAAATTCAGACTATACCGATATTATGTGTGCCATTGCCATGTGAGAAACACAAAACATTCAAATCGTTCTAAGATGTCCTGACTACTGTAATGAACTTTACACATAACTCTGTGTTAATAGCTGTACAGTGTATGGACATGAAGAAAAGTTTAAATTTGCTGGTTGACAATAATTATGATGTGCATTATACATTTTTGTAATTTTATCGTAAACATGTTGAGTTACAATGCACGGAACATCATTGCTCTCTTTGCTCATTCAGTGACTTGTGCAAACCATTTTAAACTTTCAACAAGTTGAAGTTTATTCTAAAGGAGAAACATCACTTATATTGCACATATGACCAAGAAAACCCTGTGGGAGGATGGTTATTGAAGTCTATTGAAGTTGCGAAAAAAACGCATGTTTTATTTTGGTCATTTTTTGAAAAGTATATCATTTTTTGTGAGTGATAACCCCCCTACAAGTATATATTGCTGGAAAGGCCTAAGTCTCAGCTGCAAGAAAATGACATCAAATCAGATATAGGTGTAACACATAAGTTTTTTTTGACATTATAACCATGGGTCACTTTCAGTTGACAGTTTGCCTCATTAAAATAAATGTAGCATTAGAACCTTACACCTGACAATGTTTCTGAGTGTTTTTTTTTTTATTCCTTGTTCAATATCCTTTCAGAAAATGTCTACTTTTATTGTGGTGGGGGGTAAAGTTTGAAAGATATGATCATTTGAAGGAAAAAAATGTGTCGCAAATTTCAAAAATGGGGGTGTGACAAAAATTTGGCGAGGTTAAAAGGCATGGCCGTATAAAATGAACAGCTTTCAGTCTGTTACTGATTGTGTTAACATGTAAATGGACAGGCTTATAATCTATGGTTATCTATCATAGAGTTCGAAGAGTGTTACAGCTTGTTACAGGCATTGATTTCATTTGGGCCATGGAATTGTGTGAGAATTAACTTAATAACAGTTGATTCATACATGAACAGATTCTTGCTTTCGTCTGCCTATTCTGTATGCCAAATAAATCATACATTTTCATTATTTCGCATAGAAATAGAACAGTTTTGTTGAAACCACACATTAAAAAGATTGCAGTATATGATAATTCCCTCTGTTTTTATGTATGTCTGTGATCGGTTGGAAAAACGAAACCATTTGTAAGTGTTTTGAAAAATGAATTAATTTTTATCTTTATTCTTTATAAATGGGAGTTTAATATTGACTCTGTTCAAGGGACCTCTCGTCACTGGCCTTCTTTACCCAGTTGATAGGGATTCAACCAATTCACCTTTTATTCTTAAGCAACCCAGTTGGGCCTCTACTGAGGCTTGATAAAATTTATTATCTCTATATTCTGTCAAAAAAAAAAAAAAAAAAAAAAAATCTCATCCTATATTTTCATAAAATTGTCCACATATTGTTTTCATAATTTTTGGTGACATAATACAAGAATGGATTCTCATACTTTGACGAAAAACTGGTGTGCACAAAATTCACCATTGTTCATTGGTATGGTACTTTTTATTTATTCAGCTTCGTGATTAAATTATTATTACCTAACCAGACTAACATGGGAGCACTAGACATTTCTGGATCTGATTTGGATTACAGTGAGAAAACCTCCCATAAGTAAAATTTTATTTCACACTAGTAGTGGTTTTTTATCTCTGTATTGTTGTAGGTCACTGGGGGAGTAACGCATAAGGTAATATGTTTTCTTTCTGAGAATGTTATTGCCTAAATATTCGCACCCCTTAACATTCCAAATTACCATAAAGGCATCATGTAGAGGCCCAACAACTAGCACAGTAGACATCACGGGCGCCGTATGCACTCCTAGTTGCATGCACACAGACGTGTGTGGAACAGATTTACTTGGCTTACTGATCCTGCTGTTGGTTTTAGAGCGCACTCTTTTTCACACTGTCTAGGGTGCCTGAACATGAGCTTGGTGGAAGTGATCATTTCATTTCATGGTTTTTTAAGTCATTTCTGTTCAGCTTCTGATATGGACTGAGTGACTTGAAATAATTACTAGAACAATCTTAAAGGTGCATTTTGGGAATTCCCGCATCTTGTGTTTGTTATGGTTTATAAATCATATTATGGAAGAAGTCTTATTTTCAAATTCTGATGTGCATTTTCTGTGTTTGAACAAATCTTTGTTTGTAGATAGTGTCCCATCCGTGTAGTTGTCATTTCTGTTGTGAAACGTACCTTAATTACGAATTTTAGAATTTCTTGCAGAATATCCAAATTCTGCATGTTTAGATTAGTCACATATATTAGACTTGAAAACCTAACAGTTTAGATAGCATCAATTCTCAATTGTTTGTGCAAGGACAACTTTATGAGCAACACAATACCCATTTTTTTTTCAGAGAAAGCTCACTTTAATGCTATTTTGAAGTAAATTTCTTATTAGCTTGAACTCACTGATTTGGTTTTTAAATTTTTTTTTTACTATTTAATTTGAGAATCTCCGTAAAGGTAATACTAACATTGGTATAAGTAAGACACAATCAGTTGTTTTAATCTTTGCCCACATTGGTGTGTTACTTATTTATATGGATCAGTGAAGTAGGCCAGCTGTAGGTTCAAGTTGGTTCATTTTACAACACCGCACTAAAAACTAGTCTTGCATTGCCAATGTCCTTTCATTTTGTTGGATGAGCAGAAAAAATGAATTGGATGGGAAAAACAATCTGGCTTACCCACATATAGGAGAAGGATAAACTAGGCAGTAAGAAAAAACATATTATAGATGATTTGCAGTGGATTTCAAGGTGCATTTCATGAGTCCAGCACTTCCTGTTTTTATTCAATGGGTCCACTATATATCCTTGAGAAAAAAGCTTATTCACAAAATTTTGAGTTGATCACGGTCTGCGGTTTGTTTAGGAGCAAATGCCTTGTTATCCCATGGTCCCATAGGCCACTGTGCGTAATTTCTGTCCGTTTACGGACATAAAATCCAAAAATCAAAATCCTTCAGATCTGACCGAATTTCTGTACACATGGATTACTAAGGCGACGGTTCAGATATATAAAAATCTCAAACTTTTTCGTGTAAATCTGGGGATGAGGCTTGTGGATCAACCAGAATGCCCTTTAATTTATACTAGGTGTGTAAGATTTCCACGGCAAAATATATTGAGAATGTTAGCTGTTTATTATCTACCCATGGCGTAGCCAGGTGGGGGCGAGGGGGGGCATAGTGCCCCCTCTGAACAAAAAAGTTGAAAGAAAATCGGGAACTAAACACTGATTTCATGTGAAATCAGCCCTTTTTTCGGATTCTGTTTGCCCTGACGACCCGGGAAATTTTTTGCTTTTGAACTGGACATTGTTGCACCTACCGGGAAAATTGCCCGCAAATCGGGCATAAAAACTGTAATTTCATGTTAAATCAGCCCTTTTTTTCGGATTCTTTTTGCCCTGCGACCGTGAAGTTTTGCTTGTGAACGGGAACTTTGTTGCACTACCGGTAAATTGCCCCTCGGAATCACCAAGCTGGCTACGCGCCTGTGATCTAACTAAAAGAATCTCTATGATACTGGCTTTCTCTCAAAATTCCCATTTCTGCACATGGAGAAAGTTACCGCTGATGACAGGTGCATGTTTCCATCACATTTGGGACCCCCTGCTTTACCCGGATAGGTATCGCTTTTGAATCATGTGAACAGGCCCTATTTTCTCATTATCGTCCTGAAATATTAGTGAGCCCTGAATCCATTTCATCCCAAATATAAACAAAAAACTGCCGTTTTATGTTTAACCATCAATATTATCACAGTTTGAATAGGGCTTTGATATGCATTATTGCTTCTATAATCCCCCATCAAACCTGCAAGTTTGTGTTCGCCACGGTACTTGATGGTGAGTGAGAGTACAGCTGTCATATCAAATAGAGAACACAATATAGGCATAAATCAGGAACAGCACCTTTAAAGGATAGATAAGAATAATTTTCCTCTTTTGGTGATTGGACCAGAATTGTTTAGTGTCGGGAACTTTAACCATTATCTTTTTCAAGTTATCTAGTTATTAAAACATTAATTGTGTCATTGCATGTAGATCATCTCATAGGAATTACTTTAATCATGTGGTTTTAGTCAGGTTCTGCGTTAAAAACTGGGTTGCATGGCTTGTCAGATGCGGTATGCGTGGCGAGCCCCATATCCAACTGTGTTTCAGAATTGTGAAATATGACAAGTGCACCTTTGAACTTATTTGTTGCAAAGAGCAAAAATAGTTGATTGGAAGTTTGTCTGCAAAAGTAGCCTGAAATCAAAAAAATATTTGAAGCAATGTGTTTGAGAGTAAAACTATTATTTGATTGGCTTTGGGTATAGACACATTACAGGGCCTATATAGAAGTGACCAAACAGGCAAATCATGCCTGAGTATACCATGATTACTTCTATATTGTTCATTCTCTCCTCTAAACAATAACCATCCTCATTGAGATTCCTATGGGCCTCTTGCACTAAATCTAGGGACTTTTGAGATAATTGGTTGAACAATAACCTCTGTCAAATGATCAGATGGGGCCTTATTTAAGTAATTCGTTTACCTCCCCCTCCAGAAAGGAGGTTTAACACCTTTGGTATTAGTAAAAAAAAAAAAAAACAATGCACCCTCTACAAAATCAATGCGAGGTAGGTAGTACTCTCAAATTGGTGGTATCACTTTGATTGCATAGGGTCCAATTTAGAGTTTACAGCCAATCAGTTAAAACCAGGGCATGGGTTCCAACTTTTAAAAGTATACCCTATCATGTTGAAATTTATGCCCACATTGTCCACCTTATCATAAGGGATTCCAAATGTATAGTTTGTACCACCTCCTACCATTTGGTTTTGGAGTTATAAATGTTAAATGATACAATGGTTCAAACAGGTCATCTCAATTTGAAATTGCTCATTTGCTCTATATCCACTGTGGGCCCTTGGTGCCTGAATTTTTTAGAACAATACCCTGATGGCAAGATTAGGGGTTTACGTGTAGGCTCTACTCGAATAAAACTTTTCTAGAATTCACATATATGGTATTTACACGGTGCTGATTAGAATCTGAAATAAAAAATGGGTTTCACTGAATTTGTTTTTGAGCTATCGCCCACAAAAAAATGTATGTTGTCACTTTTTAACACCAAAGTCTATGGGAAAAGTCAAAATTTGACGTTATATCCCTCTAAAAATCCATATTTCTCGTATAAATTTTGTATTTCTAATATGTTTGAGGTCCCGATCGTCTTCAAAATTTGAAATAAAAATGAGGGTCACCGCACTTACTTTTTCCATTACAGCGCCGAAAACCACTGAAATTGCAACCTTTTTTCAAATTTGGCGTCTTTTTGGGCGGGGAGAAAAATCTGCGCCACCTTCGGCATGCAAAGCAGGACGCATGCGTAGAGATGCGCGATTTCAATAAACGCAAACAAGCGCCAGTATTCCGGATATTCTGCGCGTACCCCCTCGCAGCTCACAACCTAAAATTCTTCCATTTGTCCATGACTGGGCTCCAAACAGCATGCTGAATGTTAAAGTATCTTGCGCGTACACAATTCACACGTCACCCCTTAAGTGTTAAAGGTTTAGTAAAATCCACTTGTCACATAGGGCTGATAGCAAATAATTTAAAGCGCCATTTTTGTGATCCTTGGGTCTTGTCCCCTTCCCACATACCTATAAATAAGTTTTGTTATCAAACGTCATTAAAACATTTTTCTGAATAGAAAAATATATTGGACAAAAATCAGCATTGTTATTTGTCATTGCAGAGTCCATCGGCTATTAGCATAGTGTTCTTAGGACCTTTATGGTTTTATTGCAGATGTGTGCATCTTCTTCGCATAGAAACACTACTTGCATTGGATCTCAAGCCATATTCATATTTTTTGTAAAACACATTATAATTAGGTTCATGTCGTGCCATATATTTTTTAGTTTCTCATGCATTGGCAAAATCAATGCTTTTGCATCAGAGTTGTATCCAGCCTCATAATGCCACACCCCGTTTAGGGCTTAAGCCATTAGTTGTTGTCAAACTGAGCATGCATTCATGTATTTTTTTGGCCAATGTACTCAAAGCAAAAATATTGCCTTAACTCTAATTGCGCTTAGATACTTTATTGTAGGACTTTATATGGCGGGTCGGGACACGATCTGCTCGAATTTGGGCTTGGGATTTCCAAACGGTATTTAGGGTGAAATTCTTACGTGTATTTTCTATGGCCACCTCGTCCCAGTAACTTGGCAAAATCAGGCCTTTTAAGCCTTCGTTCGAATACATCTTAGTATATCATGATATTTTAGGAAACCAATTATGACTTCAAACATCCGTTGGGGTTTCGTGGATTAACCCCGCTGCCAAATAGTGTAATTTCCAATAACGGTCCTTTTAGATTAAATATTCCGTGGACTCATGCACCTAGCCTTAGTCAGTCTGTGTGTGACCGTTTCGATATTCGTAAGAGCGCCCTCCTACCGGTTAAGTCTTTGAATAGACTCGCATCTCGGGTTACGCCGGAATTTGATGCTGTTCTGTTGCTGTTAGGTTGGCATGTCCTACCCCCCTGCATGGACCTTTAAATTATGAAATGCGCCATGGAAACACCCCTACTCTATCACTGGTGACTTTGTGTATTGTTCAAAGAAAGTGTGATATAAGTACTGTGGTCGCATAGAAAGTGTTAATGATGATTATGGTTGAGGAGCCGGTGCACAAATCAGCTGAACATGTATGCAGTGCTGTGAGTGAGCACTGAGGAAATCAAACCAACATCGCAATGCAATCGTAGATCGAAACGAGGAAATTTCAAATTGGGGTCTCTGCCCGTGAGGATAAACGTTGGTGCAATTGAGCTGCATGTTGACTGTATTAAAACCAGTGCCATTGTATGGCATCATTATTTAAGGCTTACAATACATTTTCCTGAAATGCTTTTCTGTAGTACTTTCAATTTAGTCTTTCTTCTTGCAGTGCCTGGATTTCAAAGGCATTTACATATATACCATCTGTATTTGGTAAATTGACAGGAAGATTGCTCTTATTGCTGCAGATCAAAGGAAGTGGGTGTAAGACTAAAAAAAGCCACTCTTCTAATACGATCAGCAGGCAAAATTGGTGAACAAAGTCTGAAATTAATGTTTTGATCATTGATTCCCCCAATATCAACTTATGGCAATGGAGCACATGCAATCAGAAAACATTCCTTGGTTATCTAAAGCGAGCTCTTTTCTAGAGCAGTGCTTTTGCTGTCAATTTCAAATATATCAACTCATTTAAATATGCCTACATGGGCATTGGAATAATATATTCATTACAAATATTCCTTTCGACAGATATATCTTGAATGGCTTTTATTCAAATTGGTTTATTTTAATATTAAACTATGTTTGAATGAGTACTTATTGAGTAATATTTGGGTGTTTTTATTTGGTTAGGTCATCACCCTTTATGTGAAAACGTATGACTTTTAACTGTGTAAGCACTGTATAAAATCTTCCAGAAGAGATTGATATTGCTGACTAATAGTTTCATAACCATATGCCTTCTATTGTATATTATGACAACAATATACATTATTGTATCAATTAACTGACAACCTTAAATTAACATTTTTCTGTAAAAAGAAGGATTTTGCTGAACTTTGTTCCTGTCTTATTAACTTGGATGACTATCGTCTTACAATCTTTTCTTACTGCTGATTTTATTTAGCTTTTATTTTTGAAACCATATGGGGGTCCTAGCTGTTTTCCAGGAATGTAATCGTTATAATTTAGAAAATGTATTTTTTCTGTAAGAAATCTGAAGTATCAACAGAGTTGCCATAAAATATTGCAACAAGTTTTGCATGAGTAATAAAATCCTTATGTATTGTAAATGGGGGGGGTGCAGTTAGCCTAGCAGTAAAGGTTGTTTCCAGTAGGTGACCCATCTGACCCCACTTTTTTTTTTTTTTAAAAATTTAGAAATCTCAAAATTTTCCTTCAACAGAATAAACCACATTTTAATTCTGTTAAGGTTAACAAATTCATAAATGTTTTTCAGAAAAAAGTGGCTCAGATGGGTCACGCAAACACCCCAGTGAACAAGGATGCCAGATGAAACACCCAAAGTGGAACTAGGATTTCCCATATGAAAATGATACTTTTGCTTCCCTCCAAGTGAACTCAACATAATTGGGCATATTTTCTTTGAAAGATTGATAGTTTCTAACCCCTTTTGTGGATCAATAGTGCTATGTGCTGTGTGTATTTACAATTACATTCTGAGCTCTTAACCCATATCCCATTCATATCATCTTGCTTTCTATAGTGCTTTAATCTGGGGACTAATATACTAAGAGGAATATTCATCCCTGCTTTAACAACATATGGTATTCAATTTTCTTTACAAGCATGATTAAACTATTAATTGACTTCCAAATTTTTTTTCAATAAAATTAAAGTACACCTGATGAAATCACACAAGGTGAAATCTGGTTTAACAAAGCCTCAATTTTCAGTCTGTCAGTGCCCATTTTCTTCCCTGAGTCAGTGATGTCAGTGCGATATTCAGTGGCTGCAGCATTGAAATGCTAGCGTTGATTGAAAGCACAGGCATACACGTGTGCATTTAAAAGCCTGCACTTATATGCACGTGAGAAACGCCTCCTTGACTGTGTTGACGTCACTGACTCATGGACGCTAATTGCACTATATAGTCGAAAGCTTTATTGTTGGTGTAAAGATGGATGCCAATTAAGTTGAATCTCATGTAGTTTAATATTTGACCCAAAGCACCTTTGATCTCCAATCCATGACTTTTATCATGATGGAGATCTACTTTAGTTTTGAACCTTGACATTTATTCATGTGCGGTCATGCATAACCGATTAATCATTGTTTTTGCAAAATGGGACAAAGTCAGCTTGGTACCAAGTTTCAATACAAATCCCATTCACTTGTATGACTGAAGTGAGAAGAGAGGGAAAATTGAATAGGATTTGTGTTATTACTTTAAACTTGGTCCCAAGCTCACTTTGTCCCATTGTGCAAAAACAATGATTACTCAGTTACCCATGACCGCACAACAAATTACCTATCGTTGGAAAGAGATATGTGGCTTTAAGATGGCATTAATTATTTTGATGTAATTTTACACAATTACTACAAAAATTGGGGAGAAGTTTTGTTGCGTTTTTATTGATACGCCCTGTATAGTATAAACCATAATTCAGTCTTGTTTTTTTATAAGAGGAAATTGAATTAAAAATTTGCCTTCACTCTGCAATTAATAATCACTAAATTTTGAATAAAAAGTGCAAAACTTTGATACAAAGTAAAGATTAGGTATGATCTTTTTGACTCATAGATACTAGCAAAGATTAATCTTCTACATACTGAATTGAGTGATATTATAGTAGGATTTTTTATTCCTGTCAGTTCATTAAAAGTTTTGGGGGCGTGTCGATGATTCCATTCGTTATGAGAGGGCACATGCTTTACCCACTAATTCAATAGAAATTCTAATGTGACGAGGTCGGATCAGATTAAGGCCATAATTAAAAAAATGTCCCTTTTCTCACGAAGAAAATAATGCAAGCCAAATGCACTGAATAAATTTCCAACATCAAACTTTAACTGAAGCATTCAATATCAGAAAAGAAAATGATACGAGTAAGTAATTATTACTCGCCAAAATTTATTTGTCATTATTGCTGGAAGGGAAAGAATCTCCACTATCAGATCCTCCACCGTTTTTACAACCACATCAGAAATTTCAATATTACATATGTTGTTTTTCCAGTATGATTTTTCTATATCAACAACTGCTTGCATGCATTTTCCTTCATTCAGTATTTTTCGCCACTAAGGAATATTAGAAAATTCGATACGTTTAAGCCTCGTTTACGCTGGTTTACATTTATTCGTCTTGTTCCAGAAATACTGTTTGACGTCTTTGTCCAATCATAATACTAAAAGTTTTGGTCACTCATAACAAACTACAATATTTACGTGGCATAATCCTTTTCAGATTAAGAGGTTCACCCGGCCTCGATTTTCATGACACTTTATCCCTTCTTTGATTGTCTCCAAACAAAGGAATCGATAGCGTGTCTCAGACTGTACAACAATCTATTCAATTGAATCTGGTATGAAGCCTTTACATATTCGATACAAAAAGGGCTCATGTAAAGTGGGTTTAAAGCATCTTATTCTGCTGAACAAAGTTGAGCATTTCAGCTGTTAATACGGCTTTTTAGTTTTGATCTCAACACATCCCCTCCAGATGTGTTCGTACCATCGACAATATGCGTTTACTGACAGGAATAAAAAATCAGACTATAATTATTTTTCATCACATATTTCACCCATACACATTTCTGGTTGCCATGGGATATACACAATTCATACTATTCAATATTGAGTATATAAATTAAAGGCAGGCTCATGCTTCACAAAGCACATTAATACCCGGTAGCTTATACCAAGTTTTCATCCAGTTGAAATGACCTTGGATAATTCCTTCCATTTTCCAGTGGTATTTCTGCCTCAGATGCAAAATTTGAAGATTATCCCTTAATAGTAAAATTACCACATAGCCTTATATTTTCAATTTTTATTAGTAATTTCATAGTAGTGGTGCCCCCTCCCAAACTTTCTGCATGCCTGTGATGTTGTTTTCATTAGTTTTCTTGGATGTTTTGCACTACGATTGATAAAGATCATGTTTCTTCTACACAACATCTTTCAACTGTACATCTGTTCAATGAAGAAGGACTTGCCTTAAAGGCTGACTCAGAGATTTCGAAAATAAAACTTTTTTGTGTATTAATTAAAAATAGTAATCTAGAATTAAAGATAGTCCCCTAAAATGCTTATTTCCAAAGTTATAGATGAATCGGATTTCCTATTTTCATGCAGTAAACATTTATGCACAATATAACGGTGCCATAGGATACCGTGTATAACAAAAATTCCGGATCCAGAATTTTATAACAAAGTTGTGATTTTCTATATGAATGCCTTCGATTTGAGCTTAGTTACTTCACACAATGATTAGTTTATGGACAATCATTATTTATATGTAGAAAACGTGATTTGTTTGAAAAATGAGTGCGCCCTCATCGGGAAATCTCTGAGTCAGCCTTTAACCAATCAATATGTTGATTCTGGGAGTTAAAGAGGCCTTACCCCAGCTTTCACGCGTCAAACCTGAGATTTTGGTATCTGCAAAATATTTTGACTGAGTTCTTTCCATTATTATGCTACAGGCTAAAATATAGTTAGTTTTAATACAGTAACAGGAAAATGGTTTGTACAATACTCTATGGGCTATTCTAACACACACAATTACCACTCACATTATAAAATGGTATATCAGATTAAAATGAAATTTTGGAATTAAAGTATGTTGGTGATGGCCCTTCCTATGAAACAGAGAAAAACATGTGTTGTAATTGGGTGGGGTACCTTTAATGCATGAAATGTATTAGAACTCCTTCACCAACATGGAAATGTAGCTGAGGCCAGGTGGTATTTTATCATATAATAATAATAATAATAATAATACAGAGTTCTTATAATGCGCAAAATCATCAAAAGATCTCAATGCGCACAAAAGACACAAAAACAGGAAGACCAACAAAAACACTATGCGTTGGGAATGCCTGGTGGATATTGATAGTTTCACCCTACTGTAAGTAAACCCTGTTGTTATAAGAATTAGTTGTTCGATCTCACCATTGGAAATTTACCAATATAACAATATCATGTTCTAATTTGTGCCATAGACCAATAGGAAAATTTGAATCAGGCATATTGCTGTATAAGTGGATTTTTTTGCAAGGTTTTAATTTTCGCAAAATCCGAACACAGTGTACACACATCAACACTATCATACTAGTGATTACAGTTGTATTATTACACTTCGGTAGTGGAGTTTTTTTTTTCAGTAAACAAACAAACTTGACCCACTTATCTGTTGAAGGTGCTTGTTTTATGATCATCTTTGCGACCCTTGACTTACCCGAAAGTAACATCATTTTTTATATTAGACGAAAAGCTGTATTTAATTTTTCTCATTGTCGTCCTGAAATTTTGGCCTCAAAAATCCAAATCTATTTCTTTCCACACATAGAGACCAAAACTGGATATTTTAATGGTTAACCATCAATTTTACCACTGTAGTGAATAGGACATTGCAATTTGCATTTTTGCTTCTATCATCAAAACTGCAAGTTTGCTTCCCACGAAATTTGGTGGTGAGTGTATGCAAGTGCCAAGCCCTCATTTCAAGTAGAGAACACAATACACTTAAATCAGAACAACCACCTTTAAGAAAATACTGCATAAAATTGAAAAAAAATGTTTTGATTATCTGCAGACTTCTTGCAACTTTGTAAGCTTTGTAATAATGGACACAAACACTAGAAATCTGCATTGATTGAATCTGGATGATGCGATCATAAGGCAGTGGACTAGATGCCCAGAAAGATTGCACTGCAAATACATATAAAATGACTGAAAAAAGGGGACTGTGGTCTGGGAATAAAAATGGGGCATGTGTCGTATAATGATAGATACACCACAGAAAATGGAGTTGCAGCATGCAAAAGATAATATACTAAGAATTTCAAAGGACATAAATGAAAGCACTATCAGGGAATGAACTGTGTTACTTTGGGGTCAATACTACACACTTAAAAATATGGGGCGAGTCGGGGTCAAAAATAACCCCAAATGGGTCAATTTTTACCCTGCAGACCACTGTCAATTATGTACCTATTAGAAAAGGGTTAAATTTGGCCCCAGTTATCTGGTCAGAAATTTGACCCCAAATTGTGGTTCAAAATAACCTCATTTGGGTTAAAATTACAATATTGGGGGTCGTGTATCTTTTTGATAAACAACCCTTTTTGGGGTCACAAAATGACCGAGTCATTTTGTTAACTAGGATGCAAACAAATCTCGATAGAGAAAATAACCCCAAATGTAGTTGATTTTAACCACTTTGTTTGGTCAAAAAAGAAGATTATATTTAGGGTCATTTGAAATTGACCCATTTAGTTTTGGCATGGATCAATTAAACAATTTTTGGCCTGTATGTCTAAAATGTTAAAAAGTTAGACAAACTATACATTTTCTTATTCAGTGTGACTAGAAGAATACAATAGTCCATAATTTAGCTCAATTGAATCATTTTAAATTTTTTACCCCTAAGTTTTATCCCCTTATTCCTCAATTAGCACAAGGGGGACGATAGAATACTATAAATGCAAAGCCCGGGTGCTACTCCTAAACATCTCTTAGTTATTCTTATGTTGGAGACTTTTCGTGATTAATATCTCCACCTGGGGTGGTGTCAAATGAATGAGCGAGAACTAAATGCAAAAAGGGGGGGAAGGGAATACTCTTAAACATCTCTTATGCTCATGTGGGGGACTTTTCAAGGTTAATATCGCCACAACAGAAAATGTTGTGACCCTTAGGGTGGTGTCAAATGAATGAGTGAGAAGTATAAAATACTATAAATGCAAACCTCTACTACCAAAAGTCTCTTAGTTATGCTTGATTTTTCACAATATTTCTGAAATATTTTTCTTTGATTTTATGATTGCAATGTATACACTCAGAGAACTTGGTGGATGGGTGTAGCTTTGGGGCTAGCAAGATCATTCAAAAGGGCTTCAAAAAACTAGTTGAGAAATTGGAGTTTATTTGCTTGCACAACTTTTTATGTACTCATACAGGTGCACTCTGGTGTGCTGCTTTTTGTCTTACAGCTATGCGCGAAAGCAGGAGAGACTTGTGGTTCAAGAACTGGCTTGTATTATCTCATTGTGGGCTTCTAGAAACAGTAACCTAGGAAACATGGCACTCTTTTTTGAGTCCTTTAACCACCAAAGGATATCTAACTATACCAATTGAACACTCATGAATTTTTACCATAAAAATACAAGAATTCACATTCACTACTTAAATCAGAGCTAAGATTTCTTTAGCCGAGAAGTAAATAAACCCAAAGCCTTATCTATAGGGCCTGGCGAAAATGCTTAAAAATTCTGCATATGCAATGTGCACTCATCCACTTGTGGGGCACTGCAAAGCAAAATATTCTTGGTTTATCTTTCTTGTGTCAGATGAGGCTTTTTTGTTTCAGTGTGTGTCATGACAGCACAGTTTTATTGGATAACATATACCCTGTGAAAAGTGCCATGAAATAAACACATTACAAGTTTGAATCTGATATTGGTATTTCATTGATTGTTACCTTCAAAGAAAACAATCTTAAAGGGGACACTATGAGCTAGTAAAATCTCAATTCCCTTGGCACAGTTCAGTACCTTCCATTCACCAGTGTATTTAGAAAATACACCCCCTGGTTTTGGGGTATGATATATGATACCCAAATCACAAAAGGTCAGTTCATGTCAATGTATGTACAAGTACAACCCACTGAACTGTGTCCTTGGTGGATGAGCATATTGTAACTCATAGTGGGAACTAAACCTTAACAGAGTGACAAACTTATGTTTACATATAATACTCCATATAGGAGTAATTTCTATCTCTCAAACCCATTCCCTCTCAAAATTAAAAGTATTAATTAGGTGTTCATAGGTGAATCCATTTTGACTTTGGATGACGTACCCTGGGCCCACCAAAGAGTGCCGGCAAAGCGGCCATGCAGGCTTCCTATATTATGAAGCACATGTTAACATCAAAACATCTATTCTTAGTGATGAATGGCAGCTATTAAAAACATTTCACATGCATTTCATTGGCAGAAAATAGTTATATAGACAGATGCACATTGCAACGTCATGTGTGGACCGGATATCTTATCGGATTATAAAGTGAGGCAAATAGAAAATCTTCTACTTCCCGTGAAAAGTGAATGGTCCAATGAATGGCAGAAATACGTTTTCAGTCAGGTTTTTTGCTAATACACAATGTAGAACTACTTTGCGCACTGGAATCAAAGACATTAATCCTACTTATTAAGCCAATTGAGCTTGAGCAAATGCATACATCTCTATAACATCTGAATGTGTGCCTTTTAAATACACAACATGGATTGTTTTGAATAGCTGCAATTCGCTATCACAAAGAAATGTTTTAGGGTTTACATGTATTTCAACGTAGGACACCTGTATGACTATTTCACTGGCACTCTTTGGTGGGCCCGGCTACGTCATCAAAAGTCAAAATGGATACACCCTTGAACAATGAATTAATACTTTTATTTTTAGAGGGAATAGGTTTGAGAGGCTGAAATTACTTCTATTCAAATGGTCATATATCATGTATATAAACATATGCTGATTGAATATTTAGGGTTTTGTTCCCCTTTAAGTTCGAGCAATACTTTTGTGGTCTGTATTGTGTTTTAGAGTCCGTTTATGACATAAATTAGTGTTTACGCTTCCTTGTTGTTTTTTTTTCTGTACAGCCTACGTACAAGTGAAACCAATTACCTGAATGAGGCTTTTTCATTCTACTCTGCTATTCGTTCACGGGCTTACTACAACAAAGTCACCAAAGAGAAAGGGTATGTAGCTTAATTTGTACACTAATTACTATTATATTTTGTATGACCAATGACTTAATGTTTATTTTGCTCCTCTCTCTTTCAAAGCAATTGGGCCAAACTCTACCATATAATGTTGCTGTAGGGGGATCCCTGTACCTCCTCTACAGTGAGTCTGTTACCTTCCCAGCATTGAATAATGCTGGTACCCATTTATACACCTGGGTAGAGAGGAATAATTGAGGTAAAGTACCTTACTCAAGGGGCAAATCACATTAGCCACAGCGGGACTTGAACCTGCAGTGTTTCAATCCCTTGTGAATGCAGGTTTTTATACTCGAGTGATAACTACCAAAATCAACAAGAAAGAGTCTTTCCTCCAAGTCCTGATCTGCATCATCTTCTTCGTCTGAGTGCTGTTTGTTCATAGCTATTTGTATTAAGTTAAAGTGAGCTATAACTTTTTGTGGGCCGTGGGCCGCCAGCATAGCTGGCAGGACCACTTTGCAATCCGTTGTGCGTGTGTGTGTATATGTATGTGTCACTAAAATGTTTTTTTTTTAAATTGACCTCAATTGAAAAGTTGAAGTTCAATTGGAACCAAACTTTTGTCACAGGTGCACCATGGGATCCCTCATATGTTTATGAGGTCAAAGGTCATGTGCTAAGGTCAAAGGTCATGTGAGGTCAATTTTTAAGATAGGCTGGGCGGCCCACAGCTTATTCTTTGAATATAGCGAGTGCAAAAGCCGAGAACCGCGAAATTCTAGTTCTCAATCATTTTAATTATAAATATAATTTCTGGCTCAGACAGCCTGGCTATGCTGAGCCTATGTGATCACTTAGTATCTCTCTATCTGTCCACAATTGCAAATGCTTCTTACAGAGCCTGGAGGGAGATTTGATGAAACTTGGTCAAATTGATAATTTGTAGTCAGGACTATTATCAAATATGGAACTTAAGACCCTTTAAAGGAGCATTTCGTGATTCACAGCCTCGTTCCTCTTGACCTGCCTTAAAAAAAGTTGAGATTTGCATATCATCTGAATTGTTGGTCTAAGTATACAGTGTGTACTTAATCTTACATGAACTTTTGATCTACTCTGGAAGAAAAGTTTTTCTATTTTCTGTCTGTAAACGGACAGAGATTACAACGCAGTGGCTTATGAGGCAATGTGATACAAACATTTGCTTTTAAAATAAGAGCTGACCCCCCCTTGTAGGTAGATCTTCTTTTTCACGGTGACTGTTTAGCCGCCGACAACTCAGCCCTGGAACAGGTAGTACTGGTTAGCAGGATACCAGTAGCAGGCCCTCAAAGGAAACCTGACTTTACCATTATGTCATTATCATTCGACCTTGACAGCCTTTCTTGCGCATGCAGTACAATCTGTACAAAACATATTACCAAGGACGCGAGTGTCCAGTCAATTCTTGCATTCTGTTAATAGGCTTTTGATTAATAAATTAAATAATAAATTAAAATTAAATAATAAATTAAATTAAAATACGTAGTATAAATCAATCTTGAACGTTTAGCAGTAGGCCTCCTCCGTATTGTTCTTTTTTAATCACCAATAAATAAATAATTTTGCATAGAAATATCAAAGAGGTCAAACTCAACCGTGAACATGAATAATAGTAACAATTATGTCACCCGAGACCATGGTATCCTCAATTTCAATTATATTGACGTCCTCAATTCATATTCTCAAACTATCAGGGTTCAATACACATTATTACTGTTTACAACACATTTATTTGTAATCTCAATGAAATTTACATCATCTATCAGCAGTCTGAATACATAAACACTGAGCGATCGCGAGGTATTTCGGGTAATATTTGCAAAAGATTGTCTTGTATAGTGTTATCAATACTAAGGTACCGTAAACCATTACAGCATCGATACCCCAAAAGCGGCTGCTACCAACACCAAAAAGAAATTATATGTAGAAGATAAGCAAACCACATAGATATCATTATGCATCGATTACTGTTTTCAATCAGTCTAGATATAAAATTGACGTCATTCATCTATATATCAACAAATTTGGGTGATCAATAGCAAGACACTATGGGGAGGGGAGTGCCTGAATAAGGAGCACATTCCAACATGGCGGCCTCCGCAGACCGGAAGTGGGAAAGTATATCTTTAGTAGTATAGATATTCTTATTCAGTGGGCAGGGTTAAATAAGTAAACACAAAATATCATTGGTTTTTGCCTATCTAATATTTATATAATATTGAATGCCTTTGAGTATGATACAAGAATATATTGCATGAGCTAGAAAAATATTGTACGAGTCGAAGACAAGTACAATATTTTTCTAGCGAGTGCATTGCAATATATCTTGTGATCATACGGAAAAAAAAGGACATTCAATCTTATTATTATATTAAATATCAGGTGATCACGGTCAACCCTTGGCGTGGACCAGTTGTTGTAGGCCAAACGTCTACCCAGTCTAGTCAAAAATGCCGGATGCCGATTCAATATTCAAAATAATATTGTATTTACATCCGGGGACTTTTACCGTAACTGTACAATACAAAGATTTCTTTGCACCCTAGGAAAGCCTGATCTAAATCAATATAGACGATATTAGAGAGTGTGTCGTCGCGCATTGTTTACGCAGCGTTGTTATAATGTACGCAGTGCATGCAGCTAATACGGGGCCCTCAATATTGAATTCATTACCAGTACATGTGTTTGAGGTGACCCCCCTCAATTTAAAATTGCTGTTTGTAAGCGTGAAACGAAAAGAAGGTTACAGAGCTCAATTTTCAGAATTTCGTTTCGTCATGATATCTTTCAATACACAAATAGAAAGAAATTCCATGAGGTGATGGTGTACTCGAATTGTAATGCGGGAATGACCCATAAAAATATATACGCCAACCCCACAGAAAATCATAGACCCCATTTTCACGAGCAAAAAATAGGGTGGCATTTTTCATGGCGTTGGTCCAACAGTTGAAAGAGAGTCAAAAATTTCCAGCCCCGGTTACAAGTGTTGTTTGTGAACGGTTCCTTATTGATAACACGTGGACATGATTGCACCAATGATTGATCATTAGCGAAAACATATTTCAAACCCCATGGGCCCGTCCCCTTTTTTTATTTTTCTTTTTGAGGGGGGCCCTGAGAGCAATATTTACGGGCCCGGTCAGGAGATGCTGATGGACCACTGTGACTCTTAATCCGCACTGCACACACTTGGAGAGTATTTACGCCTATGCCTGTTACTCAATTATGGCCTTTTGATGTCACAAATTTCATAGCATGTTTCATTTCATAAAAGCTGTGATGGTTGTATGTGTAAAAAAAAAAACAACAAACAAAAACAATACAGGGTCATCCATGCCAAAAACAGGAAAGGAGTTCACCATGGAAATCTTGGATTTTGCGTAGGTTCTGACCAGGCATCAGGCATGGGTTTTGTAACTTCTAAGTTCACAAGAACACAAAAATGGTATATTCCATTCCTCCAAGCCTGTCAAAGTTTTATGACTCTGAGCCAAAAGTCAATCATTTGGTTTGAAAAATATTGGAACTTACTTCCTTTAGCACGTTTGGCATCAGCGAACGTGCTTGCTTGGGTTTTACCCCGGAAGTAATTTCAATGTCAATTTCCAACGTGACCAATAATTAATTTGCTATGCTAATTAGAACTTAAGACCAAAACAATTAAAGCGGGAACTGATGGCCATGTCCATCTTATAATGGCCAGGTTTCATTGGTCATTGACATCATATCAGTTGGTCCATTGATGATTGTCAAACAACTGAATAACATTTTAGGGCCTAACCCCACTTAAATCATCACGCAATATGCAAGTGTTATATTAAATAATGAAATAACTGCTTCACCAGGGGATCGAATGATGGCCATGTACATCCTTATAATGGCCAGTGTTTCCATCTGTCATTGACATCATATCAGTTGTCCATGATGCTTGTAATTACAACTTGAATAAACATTTTAGGCCTACCCCCATTTAAATCACACGCATATGCAGTGTTAAGTTCGAATAATGAAATAACTGCTTCACAGCGCATTTTAAGTTCATTTAGGTCCTGAAGAACGGGTCATAATACATATCATAAATATGATATAATACAGTATATTACAAGTACAAGTGTGAGCTTAGCCGGGGGGGGGGGGGGGGACAGAGTTAGTCATAACAGTCGGGAGGTAGGGGCGTAGGTAATCATGAAGCCTTACAACGTGCACTTAACTAATGCACAACGTACACAAATTTGCAAAGTAGCGCAATAATAGAGATCAATATATGAGGACTCAGAACATAGCCTTTTACCAGCTAATCTTAATAAAGATCCAAATATAATCTACATGAGATAACTTAGGCAACTAAAAGGTTTGAAAAAGAATTTATAGAGGGTTCGCAATCACATTTGTCATAAATACGTCATGTTGCATATTTAAAATTCGTCCGTCATTAATTGGCGGTTTGTGGTTACAAAATGAATGTTTTATGTCGGCCTTTATGCATTTTCAATACTCTGATTTGATCAAAAGTTGACCTAAAACATTGTTTTGTAAAATGGTCGTGTTTTAGTTGATAGAGTTTGGTGATCAGAATTTAATTGACTGCACCAAATATACAAAATTGCATAAAAGTTGCGTAATAGCATGTTCACTTTGATATCACCTGATGATTTTGTCGGGATTGGAAAAATATTATGGGGAGAAATACCCGACCGGATACATATAGGGGGCGGTATATGCATTGATTCTGAGGGAAGATGCACATATATACACAACGACCAAACATTTCATCTTTCTAAATGCAGGACATTGTCTTTTGAGGCGCGGCACGCGTGCATCGAGCGAAGTCGCGCCATCTAAATGCTTTGAGTTACGAGCCGCGAATTTTTAGCGCGCAATCTTGTTAAAAGTCGGCCTGCGAGTTTTATACCTTAGTATTTGAGCCGGCAACCCAGCAAAATACTCCTTGTGCAAATATTTAATGATAAATGATCACGGAACACTATGCTTTACCAGAACGCATTTTTCAGATAGTGGGAACGGCTGGTTTAAATCGGTTGCCGAGAGCAAAAATCAGCGGTTATTAACTCCACAAATGTATCGGGAAACTCCAAGGGAATACCGCATGCGAGGTGTTACGAAACAAATAAACACGGACTATGTGTAACAATAATGCATGAAGTAAACATCGTTCAAAATTTGAAGCCTTAGCACGTGGTTAATCGCACGTGGCCGTGTGGTTTTGTTTGATTGAGCCGAGGCTACGATGGCAGCCTCGGGACGAAAGAGTGGAGGGGTATACAAACATTACGGAAGGAGAATTTAGATAATATTTTCGGACACGAAGAAAGAAACGATAGACGGTACCACCTTCGTGGTCAAATTGATTTGTTAAACTATGCACGAACATGTTCAAAGAAATGAAGGTTTGCCGCCGGGGAAAGGAGGCGTCGCCCGATTACAAGGAAGAACATACAATGACAAACGTTGATGATACGTATCAGTGTGTGAATCGCCATTATTAATGAGCTTACTCCCAATTAGTTTAAGATAATTCTGACTAATGGACTGACTTTTGCCGACTTAGGTTTCTACATGTGTTACTGATATGTTTGACTGTACTCGTGCATGCCCAGTTTACTCTCCCTAGTCAAGACTAGATTTTAAAATGAAAAAAAAAAAATTGCTTAATGGTTCGAGGTTCAAGGGCCTGGGACTGGGTGAAAATTTTTGAAAATTGATACACTGAATGATAACATCCTACACATGGTAATGGATTAATCTGAGTGACAGTTCTAAGTAGTAACTACTTGTTACTAAACTTGATTGCACTAATTAAAATTGCTTATTGCTACACCTGAATTGAAAATGCATGAGATTTTTTAACTGACTTCTGTCCAAACTCAGTTGCGGTCTGCTTGTTATGCTGCTATATGCTTTGTAAAAGATCGTCTCCAGCCAGAATTTGGAAGCTTTTAAAAAGCTCTTCTGCAGCTAGCCTCAAGGTGCCTAGATGGAGTTTTAATGCTCCTCTGAAAATTTCAAACGGACAATGTCTGTAATGTCTATTTTAGGTCAGCATTGAGCATCGTTCCAATACTAAATTAAAATATTTGCCCCCAAAGTCAGACCTAAAAAGGACATTATTTATAGTTCATAATGAGTTTGTTGATCATGAATTCAATTTATATGCACAAATAAACAAACATTTGTCATTTAAACGTGCTAATAGCACGTTCAACACTTATATATACACTCTAAAGAAAAATATGGTTTAGGAAACTGTTTTTCCTTCTATATGGAACCCTCAAGAATGGGACCCTCAAAAGTGGTTCTTAAAAATCCGATAGAACCCAAACAAGGTTTCCTTACAGAACCATAAAAGTTGCTATACAGCAGTTAAAGAAGAACCTTTTCCATATAGAGTACAAGCTTAGAACCTCTTTCGCACCTTTTTTTTAGAGTTTGTATAATCTTGTGATTTTGTCACTTGGGGAGAAAATACCATTGCAGGGGCGATCAGAGATTCTAATCTACTGAGAGAAAAGATGCCCATATATATTACACACCGGACCATTACTTCATTTCTAGGTCATATTTTAGGCGGCATTGATGATTTTCCAT
>JAMKCH010013122.1:0-25859 GCA_023653785.1 Ophioderma brevispina
GTCCGCTTTTTGTGAATTTTTTGATAAAAAGTCAAAATGTTAGAATTTTTTTGACAAGAAGCCCACTTTTTTGGTGATAAAATGTTCAAAAGCCCAAAAAATGACCATTTTAGGGGGGTAGGTCCACTTTTGTTTTTTTTTTTCCAAAAAGGTAACTTTTTGAAGTCCCTCCCCCCCACCCCGCCCACCCCCCCAAAAAAATAAATCCTGCGTACCGGCCCTGGCTATTCCTGATGCCAATCCACAATTTTTGGCGGTGGGCCTTGTAAAAATAAAATAAAAATATAAAACCAAGTCAACAAGCAATTGTGCTTATATATGTTCAGTACAAACAGGTAGATGTCAAAAAAGGGGTTTGTCAAACAGGCCTGCATACACCACTCTATAGTGGCGTTTTCTTAAGATTTCCAGTCCTGGATTCCTGTTTCACTGTACTGTGTTGGCTGAGTTCATAGCACTATCTCAACAGTGAACTTGGGTGTGGTTATATTTTGTGGTACAAGTCTGTGGTGAAGGAGCCCTTCATAGCACCGAGGTTGGTCCCCACTCATGGTATTCATGGTTCCCCCAGGATAACCCCCAGGACACAAACATAGTAGAAAACAAACAAAGCTATGTTGTCAGTGTGGTAGACGTCAACTAATATGGTTGTCAAAGATCTGCTGTTTTAGTTCATTGAATAGCAATGTTTATTCCATTGAAAGAAGCCACTTTACACCAACTTTTTACAACAAACACACACGCATCCGCCCCTAGGGGCTAGGGTCGAAACATTCACTGTTGTACGTGTGTATGCGTGTGATCATTTTGACAGTATGGACAATTTCCGCTTCGGGGAACTCGTGTGTTGGTGGGATGCTTAACTTGTGTCTTCATGTGGCATGTGTCTAAGTCTAAAACATGATCCCTCGATCACAATACCAAAACAAAACAAAATTGTCCTCGCTTACCTCACTGTGGACGTTTGCCTTAGTTTGAATCAGAATCCCTTGCACTCCAATGCACCATCACATTTGCAATACGTAATATCCATCTTTAGAAGACTTAAATGACATTTTATGATTAAGCAATTCCCCAGATAGAACATTGGCTCAACATTGGTCCCTTGTAAAGTTCCCACCTTGACCAACATTGGCCTACCATCTTTGACCAATTTTGTTTTTTTTGGTCCATTGATCCCCCAAAGGGGTTGGCCGCAATGGTCTGAATGCCACCAAGCCCATATTGTGCCAATGTTGGCCCCGTATTTAGCTGCCTATCAATATTCAATACACAAGCCGTTGTGTACATAGACTGTTTTAGCCCTTGTATCAGTATTGACAGAAACAATAATTAAGTCTAAGCCATGCAATTACTATGTCTTAATGAAAGATAATTGTGTAATTATTACTTAGAACTTGGAAAATTGAAGAAAAAATTGCCCCTTTGTTTCAAAAGTAGCAAAACTAAGGAATTGAGGAAATCTGCTGGAAAAATCCAATATGGCGTGCTATGATCTGTGCTGTATATAGGCAGTAACAATTATGGTCAGAAAATGATAACAAGTTTGAAGCCTGCATTTTATCATTCCTTATTTGAAAGTATTGTATAAAAGACAATTAATTACAGACTTAAAAATTGAAGACACAATTGTCCTTTGGGTTAAAAAGCATAAACTTCTTGTATTTCGATTAAAAATTCCAATATGGGGTGGCGGCTTTGAAACAATGCGCGGGACTAACTCCTGTGAATATTAACCCAATGTTGGCCCAATGTTTAAATCCAACCAAAAACCCACACGTTGGAACCAAGTGGAACCAAGATACTACCATGTCTAACATATAATTTTTTGAATCGTCTTATTATTAACCATCTTTTGTTTGGTTTTTTTGGGGGGGAGGAGAAGTACGGAATGGTCATGATACTTCCATCCTATCAGTAAGAAGAAATCAACTTTACTTTTAAAGTTGATACACTAAGAAGAAAAGCCTGCCAATGAACTGATAGAATAGTGTATGAACAATTGTTTCTATTCACGATGACATATTGAGTGAAACATGGACAACAACAACATATCTAGAACAGAAATTAAAAACAAGACCACACCATGGAAAAAAGATGCTTTCATCTAACATTACGGGACAAGTCAGCAACCAGGAATCAGACGAAACCCTTCAAGTAACAGTACCAGACATTCTGGCAGAGTCAAGAAAGCAACATGGAGGTGGCAGGACATGTAGCATGCAGGGAAGATACCATGTGGACAAAAAAGATTGACCGAATGGCAACTGAGAACATGAAAAAGAAGAGGAAGCAAAAAAGATGGCGAGATGACCTAACAACATACTTAGGCACAACATGGGCTAGAGAAGTGCAAGGGGGGGGGGCAGAGTCCCACTTTTTGCTGAATCTTTTGATAAAGATGTCCAAAATCGAGAAAATTTTGAAAAGAAGGTCCAAATTTTGGTGATGAAATGTTCAAAAAAGGTTCCCAAAAGCCCATTTTAGGGGGTTTAGGTCCATTTTAGTAAAAAATCCACTTTTTTTCAAATAAAGGTCCACTTTTTGTAGAAGTCCCGTACCCCCCAAATGATGATGGATGTACCAACATTGGAATACCAACTTGTTACAGGAATAGAGTGCCATCATTGGGTGAACAGTGGAATACCATGTCAAAGACTGAAAACATGATCCCTCATCACAGAATCCAAAACCGAAACAAAACAAAACTTGGCCTCAGCTTACCTCACTGTGGACGTTTGTCTTACTTTGGATCAGAATCCCTTGGAACCTTTATCCAATTCACCATCCCCCAATAATTGACCCCGACCTGTTTACAAATCACGTGACAGCAGTTGTGTTTTCATGATCTGCATATTTTTTCGACTAAAGAGACACTGGCACATTTCAATAGTTCGCCCCTCAGATTTTTCAAATCGTAGTTTTGCAAGTTGTAAGGCTTTTATATACACATCCGTCACCCAAAATGATTAAGACCAATCAGCTTCCTTATGGGGTAAACATAACGTTTTAAATAATTTAGCGTCGCCGGCGACGTTAATTCAAAGCAGCGGACGAAAATGGCGTTTAACACAAGAACAAAACGACGGCCATAATCTGTTTCCCACTCTATGCACACTGTTTTGATCGGTCCTATAACCTTTAGTGGTTTTTTAATATCATGATATCGAGTCACAATATTCATGTAATACAACACTTAAAGTTGGCCTACAAATTACCTGGATGTCTTTATCCTCATATCAATGTCCCTAATCTGTTTTTGGGGTATGTTATTTTTTATGTGTAATATAATCTCTGTTCTTTTCTCCAATTTGCCTAGACTATCATTTGAGGCATTAAGCATTTCAATTTTGTTAAATGTGCCATTTGGCCGCTTTAATGTGTGAAAAATGACATAATTTTGGAAGACTGAGGTAGATATGAAAAATTTCACAGCTGATCCAGAAAGATTTGTCACCACATTCAGACACACTAATGGAACTGAAAAAACCAGTTTAACTGTGTTAAATCCCCTTGGAATGGGGCTACCAATGGATCAGCTGATAAACTTCATATTATACCTCATTTCTTCACCAATTCCTTCATTTTTTCAGCAATAGAAAAGTCGAAAATATGCAGATCATTGAACATCACTGCGTCCCGTTGATTAAACAGTCAGGGGTCAAATTTTGTGTTTTTTTCATGCACATTTTTGTTATTCACATTTGAATAAAATAGGAATTTCTTGCAGATTTTCATGTCATATTAGACCAACGTAAGTGTAGGGCTAAGCGCTTCATTATAGTAAATCTCAACTTGTTTGCAGTGCAGGGGTGTAACCAGCTTTTTTTATTTTGGGTAGCATAGGCCCGGGGGGGGGGGGGACTATATTTTCAGGGGGTAAGTCTAATTAAAATGGATTATAGAATACATCGGGCTAATTGTTCTTTCACTGTTATCTTGGTGCATGTGCATAAAATCACAATTCATGGGGGAGGGGGAGGAAGATTTGCCACGGGGAGAAGCTGCCCCTCTCTGGGTTACACCACTGGTTTGAGGTTTAGTTGGGGATGAGTGTGTGGAAGACAAAATGTCCTTTAAGAGGCTTCCACAGGGAGTATGTAGCTCTCCATGTATTTACCTAAAGGGTGTTTTGAGTCACTCCCACAATGCACCAGTTTTGGGAAATTTCACCTCAATAGTGTCATGTGATCACATAAAAATTATATTCTTAACACATACAAACCTTGACTTTAATGCTCATTTTAGCAACAAAGTGTTAGTACTTAGGGATTTGTTTGCATGATTATGAAATTTCTTGTGGTTCTTCAAACTTTGGAACACTTTTTATCCCTAAGTACTGACATGTGTTTAGTACAGTATGGTATAGGCACATTGCTATGCATCATGGGATAGATTAAAAACACCCTCTGGTATTTACCCAACATTCTATTCCTTTTGAAACCCATACGAAAGACTATCAAAATTTTCCACAGTGATTTTTCAATGGATTAACCCCATCCCTCATAATGTAACCAGATACGCTGTCAGTATGTTTGTATTAATTAAAGCAATAACAGCACATTTTTGAAGAGCGCCCCCAATTTTCAAAATTTGATATTTTTGCACAGTTATATTGGTAATTGTCTAGAAAATTATACATGTGAGTGGTAATGCTCAAAAATGTATATTTGTCATAAAAGAAGCGATTTTGTAATTAGAATTGGGATCCCCGGCTGTAATTTAATGGTGGAGCTGGAAACGCCATATTTATGTCTGTCCAGGGGCGGATTTAGAGGGGGGACGCACCTGGTGCGCGCTCCCTCTATTTTTTGCAGAGCACAGGGTGCCGCATAGAGCGCCGGGTGCACTGTAGACATATGAAAATTACTTTTTTACACACAGGGCACCCTTTAGATCTTCAAGAAGGCGGGTACAGGAAGTCGGGCGTCATGTAGATCTAGCTTTATGGGCACCCAGTTCTGCAGAATTTCAAACCAACTGGGAAAAAGGTATGGGTGTACCGGCGAGCGCAGTGAGTTGGAACATTTGGCACCCCCTCTATTTAGAAATGCTGGATCCGCCCCTGCCGTCCATGGTGAAACAGTCCCGAAAATAATTGCCATCTCACCAAAAATGACTATAACTTGGGACTGGCCTGAACAGACGGAAACAAATATGGATGAGCGTAAACACTTACATGGTGTAATTGTTCTCCTCTTTTCACATTGAAGGACGTTTCCAAAAGTGTGAATTATTCAACGGAGATCCCAATAGTTAATTATTCTAATTAACAAATTCCTTATTTTGCGAAACATAGAGAATGCTGAGCTCTAGCATTCACAGGTATTATTTATAGACAATTACAAATGCAACTGTGCCAAAATTCAAAATATGTGGAAAATTGGACTCGCTCTCCCAAAAATGTGTGTTATTTGTAAAAAAAAACAAGAGGCACAATGGTACATTGGCAGCACAGTAAACTTTTCAATAAAGGTGCAAGAAGAGATTTTGGGGCATCAATATTGTGTGATTTTCATATAGATAAGATCTTGAAGTGAAAACAAAAGACAAGTGATTTGCTTAATCCTATGTAAATTATCAAGTTGTAAAACAAAAAAAAATTCTCAGTTTAATATTTCACATGGGGAGATTTTTGAATCGAAAGCTTGATAAAAAGTGAACTTATTTCCAAATACAAAGAATAGTTTTTGCATATTTTATTTATACTGTAATATGCTGTGGATTTCCAATTTGAATAATTTGAATCATGGTGCATTGAGCCGGTTTTGGGTTTTGTTGAGTGTATGTCCCTTAATCTTAAGATTTTATACCATAACTTTCAGGGGTTGACCCCAGTTGGTCTATTGGCCTTGTGGTCAACTCCTCCATAAATTTTGTTATGTAATTTGCTTTTGTGTAACATGATTTTTATGGAAATAAAGTTACATTAGTGCAAGAAACCCGAATTTCACAGTTTTTTGTGATGCTGTTATGTAAAAATTATTGTTGTACCTGGCGGACCAAGAGAGCTCAATCAGTAAGGCACTCGACTCCAGTGTATTGTTGACTCATCCATGAGTATAGGCGGGCGTTCGAGTCCTGTGAGATCGGCTATCTTGTAATTTCCATGGACAAGAAAGTAACCCTTGATTGTCCCGACTACCCATGTGATATTTGGAGGCTGGCCCGGACTGTGAGGTTATCTCGATGTATGTTTACTGCTAAGGGAAAGCGCTGATCTGATCTGCTGCATCCCTAGAAATGATGCGAAATGGTTTATGGTATAGTGGGCCACAGTGATCAGCGGCCATTTGTGAAAGCACATAGAGGAAAAATAGCATAAGTAGTTTAGTGTAGTAAAACCAAAGTTAAATCCGGTTTTGTCCCCGTCAACGGGTGGCCGGATACAACCTCACACTCAGCAATACTGCTGTGTGAGGATTTATTGGAGCAAAGAAATTGACTGGATGCCCTCCCTGACGCCAATCCACAGTTTTCGCAGAGGGCTAGCCTTTGAACAACTATGCCCACCATACAAGGCAAACATGGTGCTGGATGGCTGTCAAGCTCTCAAGAGCTGACGCCCTTGTAGGTAGATCTTCTTTTTCATTCTACCAGGGTAACAGCTACCCTCCTCACTATATAAATCTATGCTTATTTTATTATTATTTAGTATGATCTAAAGGGCCATTCAGATATTTGGTGGAAGGGTTAGATTTTAATGTATACATTAATTTCATGACTAATTCAAAATCTAAGGAACAAGCCATATATATTTTTTTTTGATCTTGAAAACAGAGCGATTTTGGTTTAATTGTTTGGATGTGTGCTACCCTACGTAAAACTCCCAAATGCACTAACTGGTCTAATACTAGAACGGCAACCAGGCTACAAGAAGCTATGGTCCCCGCAGGTATAGCCTACCTAGTATAGCCTGCCCAATTGCAAGTTCACCACCAATTGGGATAAAATTGTTACTTAGTTGCAAGTTACAAAGCCAAACACGGATAGACCTAACATCAGAACACCGAAAACGGAAACAAGAGTGACAATCCTACCCCACGGGTTGCACCTGCCCAGGTCTAGGCCTGTCCATTCCTCACCACATGATGTCAGCTAACCACTACAAAGATATGTCACAGAAACAACAGGAAGTAATAACAAGGTGATGAACACTTCAAAATTGCTGGCTCACCAAATTGGCAGCAAATGGAACAATTAAGGCAAAGTTTTCTTTCTTATTTTGGTGATGAGAGAATGATAAATGAGGCTTGAAATGACCAATTAGAAAAGCCTTTGGCAAGGAACCTTTGTATTATGTCCGCTCCTAAGATCACAACATAACACAAGTGGTGTATTGTTAGAATTATACAAACAGAGCAATATAAAATTCAAGGAAAATATTGTTTTTTCCCAAACCACATCTCTCAAAGGGAGAAAGACCAATGATACAAGCCAAGCTAACATAAAACTTTTAAAGGGACACAAAAAGATATTCCGAAGATGTGTTCTTTAAAAGGTGGCTGAACTGATCAAGGTCTGATTTTTTGAATGACATTTTCTACCTCGTGTAGAAGCATATCACCAAAAACAATAACCCAAAACAACACCCAATTACAAATTATAGATTAAAATGGCCTAGCTCAGGGTTTAACAACCTTTTTTGCCCATGACCCCATTATCAAATGATTATCATGCCCCCCCCCCCCCGACACTTTCTCCCCATGCTTCTTACTATGGGCCTAAATCTAATGTTCCTCACACATACAACAATTTAAACCATTGGTAAATTGACCAAGAGCCCCTTTGCTTTTATGAAAATTTTGTCTACTTTTTAAATGAAAATTGAGATTGTTTTGCAACTCATTTCTCATTTACCTGTGACACGACCCCCAGGTTGGGAAACACTGGACTCTCGCTGTTTGCATAGTATTAGGGATAATATGTACCAAATGGGCCCATAGAACAGTGTGTGAGAGAGAGCTAGTGGGGTCGACCAAATTTGTGAATGTTTTTGTTCATATTGTAAAAAAAACATTTTTCGGGCCTTAAAGGGATTAGCAGCGATTTGCTAATCCGAAACATCGAAAAAATCATCAAATTCATATTTTTATATTTTTGTTACTGGAATGGATATGCGAACATAACCTGCAAGTGGTTGGCTTGAAATCCTTGTATTAAAGACAAGGCAGTACTTTTAATCCGATTCTGTAATTTCTATACGTGCGTATCTAAATTCCGACTTGAGATCGAAAAAGCCTTTTACTGGTGAATATCACAGATTTTCAGCGTGATATTGTGCACCGTGATCAATACAGTTTGAATCAACACAAAAAATTATTGATCTTTGTTTAGTCTGTACTCATGTAACCACAATCAGCTGTTTAGTGTAGATTTTTGAGACGCCGTCGCTGTATGTCTATTGCGGAGAAAACGGGATGACAAATTTTCCTCAAATACCTATTTTTTCACTATTTGGTGCTGTTTTTGCTACATTAAAGCAGTTAAATTTATATGAATTTGTACCATTCCTTCAATCCCTGCTTATAAGTTAAAAAATGCATTCCCACAACATTTTTTTTTCCGATTCTCTCGCTTATCCGCTTTGCTATATCCCTTAAAGTATTACAGAGTAAGCGAAACCTCAAAAAATGAACTTTCTTCTGATAACAAAATCTGAATTTTGATCGGGAAAAATGGGGAAACAAGGTTGCTAAACAGGTCAACCACCTTTAATTTGCAATTATTGTTTGAAGAACACCCTATGAGAATGTTCTATTTCTGAGGTTTATACACTTACACCAATCATATGTGTCTTCCTTCCAAATACAACAGATCATCAACGATCCAATTGCTGGTGATTTGATCAATAGTTTTGGACATGTGGTGGGACGTCTGATCTGCTTTGCATCATTCCCCCAATTTCTGCTCATATTTCTGTTGCAGTGCTCTCTGCTCCACCACTGTGTGCAACTCTGGACCCCGGGGGGGCACTTGTAATTCAAGGGGGATATCATGCTCGTGTATGGCCTCCCAAACTTACCCGAGCACGTATTTCCAACTTGGCAGAAAACACCCCCTAAGCACTATTCGGTTGATTTTTGCTACCCTAAACAATACGTTGGGCTTGGTTTTGCTACCCATTAACAAGTTGTTTTGGTTTAATTTTAAAACCCTTAAACAAGTAATTTGCATGGCGTTTTAAAAAAAAAGTACACCTAAACCGTATTTTGGCATAATTTTGCTACCCTAAACTGAGAACTTTTACAAAATGTGCCCTTTAACCACTTTACCAGGCTATAGGCTCTCTTGGTAACTGCCCTAGCCTGATAAATGAAATTATACACATATTTCACTGAAGTTTTTTTTATTCACTCTTTTGTGTAAAAGCGTCAATTTGCGCATTATCTACAGCCTAAGTGTTTAAAATTTAATCCATTACATTTAATTGGTTGGTCCCTATTTCTTTGAATTAATGGGTGCTATCGGGTGTCCGTAATTGATTTTTTTTCCTGCCGTCATTCAGCCATGTTTAACTCAGTAAACCCGGACTAATATCATGACCACTTATTGTTGATGACATAATTAGAGAGACCCTAATTCTGTTTCTACGCACATAGACTACATCTAAACGATTATTCTTAGTGTAAATCAATACGCGAATGAAATGAAACTCCAAATTATAAAGGCCTATTTAATGAAAGGAGAACGCAACGATATAGAGAAAATAAGCTGAAATAAGGCTGAAAACAGTTAATCGACTCGGGGATCTACCATGTGAAATCAGAAAAAATCGGGAATCAAACCCACTATTTTCCCAGCATTTCACAATGTACGTTTGACAAGTAACTCAAAATACCACACCCTAAACACGTATTTTTCAACGTGAAAAGCTACCCTATTTTGAATTTTTTGACGATTTTTGATACCCTCAAACAATGTAACGCGCAGTAGCATCGCGCTGAGCAAAAAACGACCCTAATTACGCGTTTTTGTACACGACCATGATATCCACCTTGGAATACAAGTGGCCCCCCGGGCTCTGGACTCTCCTTGCATTTCGAATGCCATCTAGAAAGTGCCACAGGTACATTTTCAACAAAATTTGCTCTCAAATGATACACTAATACCCTGGAAGAGTAGATTTTAGCCTTTACTGCAAAAGTACGTCATTTTTAATCACCAAATATGTTAAATCAATTCACTTATTGAAATTATGACATTACAAAGGCAACACACTGTCAAATAATATTGCACTCCCTACCCAAGCAAACTTGAAACCCCTCCAGAACCATATGCCACTGAATACAACCTCTCCTACTACGATTCTTTTTTACTAAATCATTGTTTTCACATAAAGGTGCTTATTTGGACTTGCTTATTTTTAGGGTGAGAGCTAAACATATAAAAGCATTACAACTAATTGGTAAATAATTGGGTTTGAAATTTTCGGCACTATCTTTTAAAATGTGCTGATCCAGTAACCATAGGTGAATACAGAACTCCGGTAAAAGAGGGTCTGAATTTCACTCACCTTTTTAATCAGTGCACGTGAAGCCCCCCTCCAAGCTCAATTAATGATTTCTTTACTTGTTAGAAATTGAGGGTGCCATCCTCCTGACATCTCTGAGTCAGCCGTTATACAATATTAGAGTGTTTAATTTAACAGTTGGCACAAAAAGTATCTCGGCATGTTTTTTGATCAGTATTGTGCCAAAGTCTATAGGCCATCGCCGATAAGGAATGAATGACCCCTCTATAGTTTCATGAAAGTATGAACTTTGAAACGTTTGCATATAAAGCGACATGCTCAAAGTTTAGCCTTTTGCGTTTTTCAAAAATCCCACTTTACATAAATTCCCCAGAAGTCGGTTTTATGTTAAATTTATAATACAGGCTTTAATGGACAATTAAAATTTCCATATTTAAAGCCTTTCCACCCTAAGAACCACAATGCCGCTTTGCAAGGATGTGCGTTATATTATTCGCAACATATATGTGAGTTGCATTCTGGTTCTTGGGGTGGAACAAAGACCTCATTTTGCAATTTTTTGGTTTTCCTGGGGGGCCGGAACACTAAATGGAATTGCCAAAAAACACACGAACTTTTGACATACAAACCATACCATCTCGCCAATGGAAGGGGCTGCTAATCTACCAATGTCTCTGTTTCTTAGCTTGGATGAGCCAAAAACCAACAGCTGCCATGCACGTCCTGGTTATCAAATCATACTAAAAATACAGGATGTTTTGCTCATACAATGGGATAAAGCTTTTGAATTGCGCCATGGGAATTGTAATTTTCTTAGCTCATAGTGTAGTTACCTTGCTCATGATATAAATAGCGCGGTCATGGGCCTTTTGTGGTTTTGTAGTCCAGAGTCCCGGCTTGGTGTGAAAGACGGTTTATATAGCCAAATCTTAGCAGTATAAGCTATACAGGTATATGGGTATTGTTATAAAGGGCCGCCTCGTGTAGCCTCTTTGTGGCTTTGAAGGACAAAAGGTCTATCTATAGACCAGTTTGAACATCCTATGTCACTTTTGTTGCCTGCGAATCCATTCTGCGAATCGTTATGGCCCATATTAAAACTCCAACATTTACAATTGCCCAGTGTGTGCAGTCAGGCCGACCTATTTTAAGATACCGGCCTTAACATGTTTTACAAACCTTGTTGTTTAACCTGGTCTATAGCGTCACTTACAAGCTCCATGACAAAGGGCAGCTATACAAATCTTCAGTTTCTTCATATAAATAATCAATGGCCATTGAACATGGAGGCTCATGCTCTAAGCTTGCTTTTTCCAGAGAGCATGCCCCGAAGTTTTCTCAGGACCTTTCTCATCTTTTTTTTTTCTGATACAATTTGTATTTTTGGGAATAAAAAAACACCTTGCGTAATGAGTAAAGTAGTTGTCAAACACCAACGCAAATTGATTGGTGAAAATATAACTATTAGATTATAGAGGTCACCTCCTTCTCTCTTATCCGGCGATGTCCTTTTGGAGTTTTTGAAATATACATGTTTTTTGCCTAGGTTGAGATCTGCTCTTTTCATTTCACATCCTCACTTGTAAAAAAAAGTGTGCACAAATTGCCGAATCGAATGCCAGAAAGACGTAAAAACCCCAAAACCAAAAATTGCAGTTTTGGATTTTTCATGGTCCACTGTGTAGTACAAGGCATATATGCGTGTATTGATTTTACACAAAGAGGGGTTTATCCGACTGAATGAGCGAGAAGCCTACTTTATTAAAGTTGATACTACTGCCAGGCAGCATTGTTTTTATGTTACTTTCGGGCATTCAGATTGTGGTTAAAAAAGGGGGTTCAGTGACAGAATAATGTTGGCACCAGCAAGGATGCCCCACATACTAAACTTTTACATCTTAAGACCTTAGAAACCGGTGCTTATGCTTATGCAATGCGGTGATTGCAGTGACGCGCCCATGCCCAGCTGTTTTCGGAAATGTGACCGCATGAAGTTCACTCGTATCGATATCGGTCACATCATGACAGCAGCCGGGCATTGGCGCTGCTCACTGCATCACCGCATCTGCATCTGCATAAGCCCTGTTTTCTAAAGGTCGTAATTTAATTTTGCTTGCACAGAAGTATGCCTAATTGTGCAAAGACGCCTCGCACCGCTCGGTCGAGGCCTTCGCCCTCAACATGCTCCTCCGGGGATCCTGCCACTATTGACGGACCAAATTTTGAAGCATCTTTGACGAAGACTACTGCTGTATCAAAACTATCCATTGAACCAATAGATTTTAATGAATATGAAATCGTATTATCGTTTTGTAAGTATGGTTTAAGTTAATCGCTACCGCTGGAACTGTTTCTATAAACAAGCTTTGCGGTTGCTGCAGCTCGCTTTTTAACAGTGCAGCCTTTGGGCCACAGCAAAAGTGGTTGGGTATTCTATGTTTAACTTAATATCCTCAAAACTTAGTTTTGGTAGCTTTGGGGGGGGGGGGGGGGTGTTCTTTTCTACTTCTTTGTCAAATAAAACCTTCCTTAAAACACTAAAATTCTTGGTATAAAATCAATAAGTGTAAAATTGTAGAGGCATATGTACCCTCATACAAAACTTGGCCTCTCTTTCAGTGCCCCTTTAAGTATGGAAAATGTTCATTTTAAAGAAACGGCGCCCAAAAACAAAACCCACATTGAGTATTGTTGGTGTTTTTTCTTCCTTTTTTTTGCATCCCCATCTGGGTGACACATGCTAAAATGAGGGTAGATGGTCCATCAGAGAAAGCCAGAGGCAAGGTGATTTGGCATTAGGTCCGAATGCACACATAGTTATTTCAAATGGGTCACAATACCCAAGGGTTGTGAAACTCCGGCGTGAAAATTTAATCCAATTATTTTACTCCACTCCAAATTGTGCCAAAACTTTGAAATCATCCCCCTGACCATTCTCCTCGCTTTTCATATCGAGTGTAGACCGGAAGTTCAACATACCGGAAACCGTGGTTTCGCGTGATATTCCACAACACAGGAATTTGTCAACAAAGATGACCTTGGGAGGTCACCTCCGCTCAATCCTCACCCCAGAATCCTCACAGTGTTGTTTGGAGTGTTTGTGTTGTGTGCAGTGGCAGTGCCATGGCAACAACGCTCTCACCCCCAAGGTTTTTTATATTGCAAGTTGATCAAGTCATAATTTCACCAAGATCGTGCACTTCTGGACAAAACCTGACTTGGCACCAACCTTCCTTGGGGTATGTAAAGCATTTCAGAAGGGGTGCCCAAAAATTTCGACACAATAATGACGTCATAGCCCACGCCCCTTTTTTATAACATATTTCGTGTAAGTTAAAAATCATTGACTTTCAATAATCATATCAAGCTTGGTATCAAATTAAAGGCATTGATACATGTAAAAGTGCTAAAATGATCAAAATATTTGAATACTTGGTAGCACGAGGTCATGTGGTGGTCATTAAAGGTCATACTATACCATTGGCCAGTATTGTGGCTGTTAACCGTAGTTAAGGCTTGGTGTCAAAGTCTTGATTTCAAAAATCAAATGCACATATTTCCCATTGGTCACTCGATGGGTTATGTTTGAGGAAATTGCATGTGAGAAGGGCACCACAAATACTTTAATGCAAAATAATGTCCATAACCACGCCCCTTGTATTATATGGCACAACAGTTAATCGTTAACTTGAGGTTCAGTTTATAAATTGCATTTTAAATATACAATTAATTATTCACTGCCCGATTTTATTTCACCAGGTTATTGATAGGCCAGGTCAAATTAGGAAAACTAATGACTACATAACTAATTGCAACATATCTAGTTCTCCAGAATTGTATTGGGAAAACCTTTAAGAACAACGTACCAAGAGTGTAACAAAATCCAAAAGTAGTAGGAGATGTATGGTGGGGCAAGGTTTATACAGGGTTTTCAAAATATTGGAAATGATCGAAATGTGCTGAAAAGTATGTTCATCGGCCTTTCAAGGATAAAATGCATAGTCTTCCCTATCTGGAGTAGTTATTTGTTATGAGGCAAAATAGGTCAGGGTCACAATGGGTAATTTAGATGTACCGTTTGGTATAAATATAATTTCTACTGGTAGAGAAGCCCCAAAATATATGGTGCACCATATATTGATATTTTTTGTTGCATCATTAGAATGCAAAATGTGGATTGGGGCTATGTGAGGTCACTAACTAGAACTCTATTCATATTGAACTGTGCAAACTAAGGAATCTATATACCAGGGGGCGGCGCAAGGGTTAAAATATAGGAGGGGCGCGAAACATAATAGGGGGCGAAACAGTACAAATTAACTCGTCTCGGTAAAAAACCCCCAATTTTTACGCAATTTATTGATTCAACCCCTGATTTTCTTGAATTCTTAAATTCTCAGGGGGCCGCTCGTCCCCCTGGAGCCGCCCCTGCTATAACCAATTTAGTATCTAGTGTGACCAATTAAGAAGAAAGAAGAAACAAATGTCAAACCAGTTTGGAGAGCAAACAAATTTTACTCAGGATGACTGGAACTGTTATGTGACGATTGTTAAAAAAATAGATCACAATACTGTCGAACTAATACCTTATTAAGTCGAACAATTAAAATTTTACCCCGGCCTTTAGCAACTTATTCCCTATTCCTGACATATTCCACAGAATTCGATTTTGGTTTAATGTTTAGTATATTAGTCAATTTTGGCAGTATATTAACACTAAAACCTTAACTCCCTAATGTTTTTGTTGGACCTCTTTTGTGAAAGCTGTTTTTTTTTTTTTTTTTAAAGAATTTGGATGTTTAATAAGTATTGCTTGCAGAGATTTATAACACATGGTTAATGTTTGTACCAGGTTTTATGGTTGCGCTTTTCAGCATCAGGTGTGGCCGGAATATTGTCCGCCGGTCTCACGTCGGGAACAATGGTGAACAATAGGGCGATCGATTTCAGTTTGACTCTTCACCACATTAGTTCACGCTTTTTCCGTTGTCATCTATGGAGCCGGCCTACGAATCCGCGGACCAGATCTCCGTCACACGAGTCGTGGGACAAGGAGTTGGAAATTGCAAAATGTCTTCACATATTTCAAATGGCGCATGGCATTCATCTTAAATTTGTTGCTTCAAACCCACAACAACCATAAGAAATAAAATAAAATAAAAACAATATTTAAAAAATAATTAATACATTTCTATAGTTATAGCTTTGAGTCCAAGATCAAACTATTGATAAGATGGAGTTTTTAGGGTTAAAGGTATTCACCACATAAAAAAAAATATATAACATCTAAAGTAAATAAATATAGCCATATACAAAAAAGACAATCCACAAGATGATGGTCAAATAAAGACGACGAAAAGTCACCCACTGGACATTCCTGCGCAAAAAGCTTTTTAGTTGTTTCAAATTATCGGGAAATTATACAGAAATAAAAATTTATAACTTAAAAAAAAAATGAGGATGGTGTCAGAGTTCTACAAGATACCCAGTGATTGGGTAGGATATCGGGAGGGACCTTGTAACCTATTGAGCCCAAATACCAGTTGACCTGACACTTTATCGAAGCTGCACAGAAGTACCCCAACAAACTAGTTCACAAAATAACCGCCATTAAACAGGATGATACTATGAAGCCGGCTTCTTTCCTATGTTCAAACTGGAAAATCACATCCAGGAACTCTGCAAATAATGATGAAATCTCTTACAGAAAAAGACAAAGAACAAACATCACACACAATGAAGAGCAGATTTGTTTCCCTTGGTGACTGTCACAGCAAGTACAACACATCCGTTGACTCCGCATAAATGCTCTGTGCTGTGGAACATTATTGGCAACATTCTTGGTGGATCTTTTTGGACAACAAGTCTTGGTAGAAGCCGGTGTAGAAGTAATTATTGTCCGGCGTCCTCATAATAATATAATAAAATATACATAGATTTATATAGCGCCTTATGCTATGGCCTCTAAGGGCTTTCACAAATGTCGCTGATCACTGTGGCCGCACCAACCATAAACCATTTAGCATCCTTTCAAGGGATGCAGCAGAACGTGATCAGCGCTTTTCACCCTTATCAGAAACGACATCGATATAACCATCGCAGCCGGGACCAGCCCCTTCCCACATCGCATTGGTAAATCGAGACAACCAAGCGTTAATTTCGTGTCCAGGGAAATTACCAGACAGCTTATCTCACGGGCTCGAACGCATTCCTATACGCATGGACTGAGCATACATGGAGTCGAGCGCGTTACCTGATTGAGCTTCTTGTTCCGCTGTCCATAGTTCCGGGAACAATGGTGAATCATAGGGCAATCGATTCAGTTGACATCTTCACGTAACATAGTTTCACGCTTTATTCGTTATCGTCGATGGAGCCCCGGACTATGAATCCTGCCGGACTATATCTGCTTTCAACACAACAAAACACCACAAAATCAACACACCGGTATGCCGCGTTTGACACTTCTAATCAATTCTGAAGCTGGCACTACAAGTCCCTGGCGTCACACATCAAGTCTCAGCCTTTATAGTCTTGGGCAAAGCTTGAACAATTCTTTGTCAGCTCGTAAATACTTTTGATGGATCCTTCTTCTAGATTTGGAGACCGGAGTAAGTGCTACATTCGGAAAATACAATTTTTTTGAAATACGAAGTATTGGGCTTTTGAGGAGTGTAATACCGTATGTTCAGCTTTTCAGTTCAATTAAGGGACATCTTGAACAATGATGGTAAAAGAGACCAACCTTCCCACTACTGTGATATCATTTTCTTATGTTCATATAGTTTTATTGATGTGATACTGATGTGCACTCGCTATCCCCAAGAACTTTCCGTGCTATACCCAGAGTGCCGGGAAGCACTAACACACTGGTTCTTTGCCCGGAACCGTATTGATTTCAATTCCAGCATAACTTGTTGCCTGAAAACATCAGATGGGATTTTGAGACATTCTGGGTTATCAAAAGACCATGATAAAGTTCTCCTCATGTCCATCAAAATGCTCCAGCTCTTTAGAGGCTCTGGTGGGACTGCTAGCTACTACTCGGGATGTTCACAACTCCTGAAAGCAATTGTAGGACCCTTGCTACCTGAAATATCCAGGTAAGTAGAGAAATGCCTGAGGTATGGCTGCGGAATTACCTCTATTTCTTAGTGAACTTGCAAGTGGTTGCCACGTGTTTGCCACTCGCCACAGGATTTTTTGCTCTGGACTTTGTGTGACTTGTCATGGAAAAGGTATCCAGTGACTGGTGACCTAGAACTTCTAATTATTCAGGTTTGGACAATGTATTTGAAGTAGACTATGACAGAAGTATTAGACCTGAAAATTTCAATTCCAATTACATTTTGAGTTGCATGACACGTCATAACCCCCCCCCCCCCTCACCGGACGGACACACAAAAGTGTACTTTTGAGGTACTATGATTTTAGTAAACAGTCCCTTTGCAAAACTTTATTAGGTTTTTCAACAGATCGGTACATACCAGGGCGATTTAAGCTTAAGAAAAACAAAATAAAAATCAAAGCTGTCCTCTTTAGGGTTAAATTTCCCAAGATAAACTTTGTGACGTACGTTACAGAAATGTTTAATTTGTACATCCTCAACGCCGAAATGCCATCATTTCTTAATAATGAACAGAGATTCTTAAAAAGACAAACGTTTTTAAATCAAAGAAGTTATTACCAACTTTCAAATTTGCAAATCTCTGTTTTAAATAACATCAAAACGTTAGTACGAGGTGCGTGATAGTGCCATCGCAGCAGTCACTTTTTGTAATATCCAAAAAATCTAATTTGTGAAATTGAATATGCCTATGTGTTCATGAAAAACTACATAGTATTACCTTTGACTTGAAACCAAAAAGTTAATTGGATGATTTTTATTTGTGACAATGTCAAAATTTGTTTGCATAATTACGGAACTGTCATTTATTGTATGCACGCCATGTGGTGGAAATTGATACCAAATTGGTGAAATTTAATATCAAATGACCTCCAATGACATTTAATGAACCTATTAATGACTCCAAATGCTAAGATAACCTACTAAAAGTATCTTTAAGAAATCTTTATGTTCAGGTTTTAATTTGATACCACACATGATAGGTTTCTGAGGATTTCCAGTTTGCCATAATTAAGCAATATGCAAAAAAGGGGCGTGGCAGATGACGTCATTAATGAGGCCCGATTTTTGGGCACCCCTTCTAAGTTGGCTTTGCACCCCAAAGAATGTCTGTGCCAAGTTTCATGCTTTTGTCCAGAAGTGCACGATGTTTATGTTATCTAATAAACTATTAGGGGGATAAAAGCACGCTAGACCCTCGATAAAACTTCCGTAATGTATACCTTGAATGCGCCACACGTAAAAAAAAAAAACATCGACACTCCATAGTTCAAAACTCTGGAGTTTCAGCCTCCGTGTGGACACGACTATCAACTGATTGTGAACACATTCCCCAGGTATACAAATCAAGAACAAAAAACATTTTGTTTTCATTTGGCACATAATATGAATGTAACTCTTCTTCTTTTAACACACGTATTATCCACTGTGTCAACACAATAATGCCCGTTGTCAATGTGGAATTAAATGTTTGATCATATAGAGCCACTTAGCATTTCTATTTGTTTCTGTTTTCCCCCTATACAAGCATATTACTCAGTGTTAAGAATTAAGATTTAGGTGGAATAACCACAGCCTTGAGTAGAACCTATTCTTAACACTAATTTTTGTTAGTATTTAGTTCTTTAGTAAAGAGATGTTCAATTATGTGATTAGCCATCACAATTAACTATGGTAACTTAGAAAAAGACATTCAATTAATCACTTGAAATTTTAATCCATATTAGGTAAAGTCTTTCAATATCGCAGATGTAATCAGTGCTGTTCTTTTCTTTATGGTGGTGTAGTAAAAGAGGCTTTGAGGCCAATAGGGAGAATGACCTTTGATCATTATACTGGGGGGTGGGGTAACTGGTATTCTGGTCGGGTCACCACCCACTTACACAAAAAACCCCCCACGCGAGACCTGGGTCAGTCCTCGAGACTTGCAATATATGGTATCAAATTCAACCTATTCTCTTTCAGTCTCACATCGGGTATCAAATTTCACTTTTAGTTTTTCAATAAAGTATACACGTGGCAGACCTTGTTAGCATGAGGAAGTTTGGTGAAATCATTCTCAAAACAGAATAAAACGCCATAAAGTCATATAATAGGCTCAACTAGCGTGTGAAATGGTCAGATTACTTTGCCACAGTGTTCTCGGATAGGGTGTCTATTTGAATAGGTCCTGGTCTCGATAGGGGTATCAATTTGAACAGATCTGGTCTCAGATCGGGTACCAATTTCACTCGTTTCTGGTCTCACATAGGGTCCCCGCCGGAACCCTTGTAACTTGGGTGATTACCCGGGCTCATGTACATTTACCCCCCGGCATTATACCTCGGCTACATTTGTCACAAGTGTTTATGGGTAATCTGGGCATTACTGTGTCGATTAGATCACGCTTTTAGAGTCCTGCACTATATCGAAATTATCGTCACACGACGTCTATGGCATGGCATACTAGTCTAAAAGGTGCGTGATCCACTAACCAGGGAGTTAAAGCATAACACACATTGTTTTGAAAGCGCCCCCCCCCCCAATTTTCAAAATTTGATTTTTGCACAGTTATGTTTTGGTAATGGTCTTGAGAACTATACCTGCGAACGAGAATGCTAATAAATGCTTTTTATCATAAAATAAGCGATTTTGTAATTAAATTGGTATCCCATGTACTTACGGCATAGCTGTAAATGCTAAGTTTATGTCCTCATGTGACGAAATAGTGCCACCTCAAGTAAAAATGACTGCTAACTTGACTTGCCTGAACCAATACAAACAACTAATGGATGAGCGTATACACTAAATGGCGCTATTTCCCGGCCTATTTCATATTGGAAGGTCCGTTTCCAAACAGTCGTTATTATTATTCTAAATACAAAATTCCTTCATTTGCAACACAGACCTTTTCTACTTAACCATTCACAGATAAGTTTACTAGGCTGTTACCAATGCAACCGTTTCACATCTCAATAAAAAAAAAAATAAATGTTTGGAAATTGGGGCGCTCTCCAATAAATGTGCTATTATTGCTTTAAGTTAACCCTTGATGTAATAGGCATGAACAATGTAACAAATGTTTCAAGTTAAAGAGCATAAGGAAGAAAAATGCCTGCAGTTTTTAAACAGCATTTTTTTAATCCAGGGGGATCAAAAACACTTGACCCGGATTGTGTTCGCCATTTTGAGTTTTTAAATATGTATATATAGATATTGACAATTTGTTTTATGTTTTGGCACCCCTGTTGGTGTAGAGATGAACCTGGCAGGCAAAGCCCCTATACTTTACATGGAATTTTCGTTTTTTCTGCTCTTACTTTGGTTTCAAATTAAATAATACCACATTCATATTAAGCATGCTTGCTATTGCTACCAGATGCATATTGTAACCGATTTAGATCAATAAAGTTCTGCAAGTAATGTATGACAGATTTTTATGTGGTCTGTCATTGAACGACTGTAATATTGTGCCTGCAGAAACCACACAGGGCATCCTGAATGTCAATATGTACATCATAGGTCACATCATCTATAACGTAATTTGCTATCATCGGATAGCCTGTTTCATTATCTTTATTTGCTGCAATATAATTCAATTGGTAAGTATAGTGCTAGCTACAGTCTTTTTGAATCAATGTCCTTTTCACCCTTTGAATGCACGTCGCCGACGAAGCGAATGTTGATTCTGTGGACAGTGCAGAAAACTGACTGCTTCATTCAAACGACTGTAACTCGGTCTATACCTGACCCATGTGAATGATCTTGGAGCAAATTAAAGATAAGACTAAGCTTTAAGATCACATATGTTAGTATGTTACTCGAAAATTCAAGATGGCGGGGGACACAATCAGAGTCAAGTTTTTTTACTCACCCTGTATTTGGAATGCCTACAATTGTAATTAATTAATATCTTAAGTGAACAAGCCAAAATGCCATGATTATGTAATTAATTTGATGTTGAGATTTATTATGTTCTACAATGCACGGCAGAAAATCTACATGGTATTGCAACAAAGGCAAGTTTAAACGATTTTAGTTTTGTTTTCTACATGAATTGTGCAATAAACCTTAGAAATATTTGTAGTGGCATCAGAAGCATTGGAAGGATTGGGGCTTACAAAAGTATGGGGTATGTCATTTGGTCTGCAGAGGGTAACCTTTTACAAACCTCATCCAGTTTTTTGCAGGGGGCAAGGGGGGGCAATATATCTTCAGGGGAAAGCATTAAAATTTAGTATAGGTATAGGCCTAGGGGTTTTCATGTAAATTGGCACACGTGCAGAAAAATCACTAATTTTTTTTGGGGGGGGGGGGGAAGGGGGGGAATTCCCCACAAGGGGGCAGCTGCCCCCCCTCTGGTTTACACCACATGAACTTCATCGCTTGTGACATTGTCAAGCCCATTGCCATTTGAAAACTGATTATGTGGAGGCATCCACTACCAAAATATTGGATGTATCCTTATGACACCATCTAAGATGGCCACACAAAAAAATATAAGAAAAATATCTTCTATTTCTATAGCTTAGGCAAGGTTAACTGGGACCTCTACACTCCAATAACAATTGCATTGGTCTGTAAACAGATTCCCCAGCGTATCACAGAAAAATGTGTTGGTCATTTAACACATGATATGAATGTACTATTGTTTCTTGTACCCAAACATATTTATCCCCTGTATCAACACATAATGCCCTGGCCCTTGTCAATGTGAATTACAATTTATCAGATAATGATGACTTAGTATTTATCAATATATGTTTTCTTTTTTCACTATCAAACATATTAGGCCAGTGTTAGATTAAGTAGGGTGGGAATAACTCACAGCCTTGAGCAGACCTTCTTCTTACACTAATTTTTGTTTATTATTTAGTTCTTTAAGTAAAGAAGATTTCCATTATGTGTATTAGTGCTCACAATTACCTGATTGCATAGATATAAGACATTCAAGTGTCACTTGAAATTTTAATCCATATTAGGTAAAGTCTTTTTGATATCAGTTGTAATCATTGCTGTTTCTTTTTTCTTTTATGGTTGGCGTGATAAAGAAGGGCTCTGAATTGGCCCATTTGAAGAATGCCGTTGTCATTATACTACCTGCACGCATTCCTACCGAAGTCCAATTTGTTTAGCCAAGGCATACTCTGCTACTTAACCATTTGTTGACAACAAAGACGGAAGCTATACTATCGATTTTGAAAAAGTCAATTGCTGAGTGATATTTGTAATTGTATATGTTCTTGACTGCATGCTTTTTTATTTTAAAACCACATTGCGAGATTGTAAAAAAGTTAACATCCAAACTTTTCCCCCAAACCAATGCTGTGTTAGTTTGTTTTGGCCTTTACAAAAAAATTATTTGAACTTTCTCATGACCTTTTTTAACTTTCTAACTTTCCAAAATTTTTTGTGTTTTGTTGTATGTTTGTTTTCCTCATTACTGAAAAATAAATTTCCAACATGTTAGTCATTGATTTGTCCAATTTATTTAGTGTATCAAAAAGCGTCCATCTTATTTGTCTAAATAGTGGAAAAAATACTATTCCTTGCATTGCACGTACGTTTTACAAGCAACTAAACAAATACGGGCGGTTTAAGTGATAATCTTTTCGGACTTACGACAATTCGGACGTCGGTAGGGCACCCTCTGCCTATGGTCAGCAAGTTTATGGTAATCTGGGCAGACTCTGTCGATTGGATCACGCTTTTGAGTCCTGCACTATGATCAAAATGATCGTCACACAGTGGCATGGCATGTACTAGCTTTCGAAAGGCCATTGAATGAAGACCGTTCATCACCTACACTACTGTAGGTGTGAACTACTGTGTCAAGTTAAACACTTCTTAAAGGATGACTCAGAGATTTCCTGAGGAGGGGCGGCCCTCATTTTTTGGGACAAAATCATGTTTTTAAGCATAACATAATGCTTGTCGATTAACTTTAATCACTGTGTGAAAATAAGCTAAGCTCAAATCGATGTCCTTCATATGGAAAATCACAGTTTTGTTTTAAAATCCGGATCCGCAATTTTGTGTACACAGTATCCTATGGGACTATATGGAATACCATTAATGTTACTCCCATCAAAACGACACACCCGATTCCTCTTCAAAATTGAATTGGGCAGTTTGGGTGTCTGTTTTTGCGTTTCTAGGCAACTATTTCTAATTATTACGCACAAAAATCGATTTCGAAATCTCTGAGGGAGACTTAAAGTGCATGAAGGCGTGGGTCCATGTGGAACTGGGATTTCATTTTCATGTACAACGTTTTAACACTAAATTATTTTTACCCAAGGATTTTGGTAATTGTCTAAATATCAGTTGCGCACATTTTGGTGGAAAATAAAATTAAGATATAGACAAAAACTAGAATTATCGGACAGAACACTAAATGCGACTGAAAGGAAAGGACTGGCCCTCGACCATGAACTGGAAACTAAAGGCTGACTCAGAGCTTTCTTGAAAAATAATTTATTGAAAATAGTCAACAGAACTAAAGATAGTCACCTAAAATGCTCAATTCCAAAGTTTGAGAGTATCGGATTTTTCGTTTCCAGCAGTAAATATTTATGTGTAGTATGCAGTGCAATAGGATACTATGTATATAATAAATTCCGGATCCCGGAAATTTATAATAAACAAAAGTTGGATTTTTTATATGAAGGACTTCAATTGAGCGTAGCTATTTCACACAGGGTTTAGTATATGGGCAAGCATTATGTATATGAAAAAAAAACACCCATTTGTTTGAAAATTAAGGGCGCCCTATCGAGAAATCTTGAGTCAGCCTTAACTTACTGGGGTATCCTTTGATCATCTCTTTTGTTTTCTTCCCCTGTTATTCACTGGATATTAAGGATGCAACATCATGACTGTTTAGTTTGCTCTGATGATGGCATTCGCTTAGAGTGTTTAAAAGCTCGCCTTCCAATTTGATGCCTCTATAGGCAAAGATTATTTTCTACTCATGTTTCTACTCATGGTTATGTAAGGTAAGTTCCTTTGAGGGCCGTTGCTACTGGTATCCTGGTAAGCAGTTAACTAACCTATCCCAGGGCCGGGCTGTCGGCAACTAAACCGACACCCAATTGAGTTTCTTAAGGAAATCTGATGAGGAGGGTAAGCTGGTTACCCTCGTAGAATGACAAAGAAAAAGAAGATCTACATACAAAGGCGTCCAGATTGGAGGAGATTGGTGGCAATCCAGGCACATGCTGCCTTGTACAGTGGGCATGGATGCCCAAAGGCTAGGCCCACCAGCCAAAAAACTGTTGGGATGGCAATCAGGAAGGGCATCAGGGTCAATTATCCTTTTGCTCCAAAAATCCTCATGTCAAAGTACTGTGATGTGGGGTGTATTCAGCCACCCACGTTAGGGGGACAAAACCGGATTTAAAACCTTGGTTAACTAAACAAGACTTACCAAACTAGAGTAACAAGTATGCATTATAACAGTGCCATAGGGATACAGTGTGTATATCAAAAAAATTCGGTTTCAGGATATTTTAATAATAATAATACTATTTCTTTGAATTAATTGCCAAAAAATGCACTATGAGGCTAGTTAAAATTTCAATTCCTTGGCACAGTTCAGTAGCATACATTCACCAATGTATTAGAAAAATACACCCCTGGTATTTGGGAATGATTGATACCCAGGATTACACGAGGTTCCGTTGATGACAATGTATGCTACATACCAACCCACTGAAACTGTGTCCTTGGCTGGATGAAACATATTGTAACTCATATTTTTATTTTTTAACTTTCACTTTTTTTGCTAAAAAAAAAAAAAAAAAAAAAAAAAAGGAAAAAAAACAAGAAAAAAAGAAAAATTTGGGGGGGAAGAAAGGGGAAGAGAGAAATGAACATGGTATTTTTTTTCGGTTTATCATTCTCTTTAAGTCCATTTTCTTCGTTTCTCCACAACATGCTACACGTAAGCCTACGGTCCAATCTTTTTCTGAACTATTACCTCTAATAATACAAACTAATTTGTATTGTCCTATTAACTTCCTGACAAATTATGATCTACAAATTACAAAACGCTGGCGAAGGGACTTCGCTCCCATACCCCACCAGGGCTCTGCCCCTGGATCACCGCGGGGGGTAAAAACCCAGACCCCCCGTCATTCCGTAGCCACTTTATTTTGGTGTTCCGACGCCCCTGACTCATGTGATGGTTGCGTTGAACATGCAAAATACAAATATTAGCAAGTAATCCTGGGGAAAAATGAATGGGCTGAAAAAAGACCCAAGCACTAAATGCCACAC
>JAMKCH010013123.1:0-36488 GCA_023653785.1 Ophioderma brevispina
CATCCAGGCGAATTTTTACGACCTCGGGATTCGTATCCCGAGGGGGTTCCAGACTATCGATATAGGTTGGTTGTAAAAAAGTTCTATCGAGGAACCTAACTTCAATTTTAAAGCCTTTTTTAAATGTTGGCACCCTGGACTAACGGTGGCCAGCCGCCATATGACAACCTTTAACACCAGTAAATTTCCAGGTGCATCGCGGAACACGTTCAGCGGTTGTCGTATTATAAACGAGCGAATTACCGGTTTTAGTTCAAATGTAATACGATTTTTGGACTGAAGTAGAATCAGCACGACTCTACACTTCCCGAGGAACCGGGGTTTTCCAAAATATCGCGGTTTTTTAAGGTTGTTACCCGAAATTTCTCCAGTATATTATCATATGATCGGCGATGTCTTGCCACAGTAGGTTTGCAAACTTCTGCACCCTTGTTTTACAAGTTGTGTATCGAGCCAAGCATGACCTGCTGATCCCCGGATCGCTTCGGGCGACAATGACTCGGGTATAGGCTTTTCCGTGTCTTGGAGTCCTTGAGTGCTTGGCACCGGTGTAAAGAAACTGAGTGTCCCCAACGATGAGAGTGTCCTAGTACCATAGCAACATGTACGGAAGAAAACCGGCCCTTGTAGACGAGGCCAGTGGGTTACAGTGCTGAAACAAATGATGCATACAGCCACTCATGGAGAACACAATAGACAGATGAGTGGTAGGACACCGTCACACAGGGACACTGTAGTATATGACCCGGGACACAATATTGCCTTTTGATCTCTGACGACTATCTGTTAGGAAGCAAAGTGGAGTCAGATGATAACAATTAAATTGGTGATTAACTTTTGTGTCAGTGTTTACATGATTTTCATGCTGGTGTGCTGACTGAGTATAGCGGTAGTTGACATAAATTATAATTGAAGTCTATAGGGTTTCTAAGATCGGGATAAACAAAGACAAACCGTCCCAAAAACACTGCATTGCCGTACCCCTCTAGTGGAGGGAAGAGGAAGCCATTAAAGCGACAATGACACATTTGAAAATAAGGAGCCCTCAAGATTTTTCAAAATCCTATTTTGCATGTTGTAAGCGCCTTTATATACAAAAGCCTCACCTCAACTGATTAAGACCAAATCAGCTTCCTTCTGGGTAAACAGAACGACTTAGTAATTTAACGTCGCCGGCCGACCGTTAAATTCAGCAGACGACGAAACGGCGAAAGGGCGTTTAAAACAAGCAACACGCACGCGTATGCTGTTTCCCACGGCTATGCACACTGTTTGATCAGTCTATAACTTTGGGTTTGACTATCAGTAGTACGAGTCAATAAATCTTCAGGTTAATTGAGGTTTATTTGCTGCGAAGCATTCAATATAAAGTCTGGTACAACGCGAGAGGCCAACAGTATTATGTGCACCCTTTGTTGTGTCAATCCGTATCTTGGTGGTGCCTTCTCCTTTGTTACGTCGCCTGTGGCCCATGTAGCCATCAGGTTACGTGTTGCTATGGTCGTCACGTCGGCTATTTGTGTTCATCACTTGCCTATAGCAATCATTCGTGGAGGTAGTGTCTAAAAAAAGGTTTTCTGCATATAGCATGCTTACCGTGCAAAACACAATTTATCGGCGTCATATTAGCGAGTCTTCGTAGAACTTTATTCAATAGTTATCAACCTGGTTTTCAACATGGATCATAGATTAATACGAAGTGCAGCTATATGTTGTTTGTAGACCTAATATTGCGTTGGACATTGTGCCCTGTTCAAGTATTATTCATCGATGGCAACACGCAATTCATTGTTGAACCTTTGACTATAATTCTTAATTCATTGGCCGTTTGTGTTTAAAGGCTTCTGTCGACGAGTCTGGTAGTGGTCAACATTCTACATAGTGAACTCGCTATACTTAACACCATCTGTGACGTCACCCTATTGTTTTTTCGCTCCATTATTTTTGCCGAATGGAGCGAAAGTAACAATAACACGCCATCGTAATCTCAGAAAAGCGACTGCTTTCGCTGAGTTTTACGAATGGCGTATTATTTGATACATTCGCTCATCATTCACGCAAAACAATGCAGGAAAAACAGTACAAAGCCGGGATTACAATATGAGCACAATTTAGAAATAGATTGCGTTTGAAATAAAAATCACTCTGAAACTAACGATGTTATAGCCCGCTACAACGAGATTAATTTTGGTTCGTGTTCCTTTTAGTTTTGTGTGTTGTGTTTATTTTTCTATTGTAAGTTTATGAATCTCACCAGAATATCGTACGTTTTTGTTTTTTTGTATGACTTGGAGTATTTCACTAGGCATTTTTGCAACTAATAAATTCTTGTTTTTTAAAATTTTTGAAATTTGAACTGTTTGATCTTATATTTCATGGCTGGTGAACTACTTTTAATTTCCTTTATATCCTTCCACTTTTGTTTATCGTGTAGCTTAGGCCTAAAATATTTTGTTCATATTGTTTTTTAATTTTCAAATCTAACGAAACTTTCTGGGTTCTTTTATCTCTTGGTGTGGTGCGTTTTCTTTATATTTTTAATTTGTGTTTCCCTGTTTATTTTGATCTAAGCTTAATCATCTCGTATTATTTTTCTAAACTGTAACATTATTTGTAAGTAAAATGGCATGAATTTCATTTTGGTTTCCTCTTGAACTATGCGACGTAAAATTTCATTTTTGGTTTTTGTCATGTTAAAAATGAGGACTTTCTAGGAAGCAGCGCTCGCCATTTTTTTTTCGAACCCTGAGTTTTTGCATTATTTTAAATGCCGTCAACATATTCAATCACCCATGAAGTGAACAATTTAAGCTGATAGAAGAGTCTTTAATTTAATACGATGATAATTTAGTATGCTTGTTTTTTTCTGTCTGGCGACGACAGAAAAATCAAAGCATGCTTTTCTATAGAGCCAATAAAGGTGGCGGGCACGAGGATTTCACATAGCGTTCCTTAAAAAATCGACAGTACTGATTTTGCCCTGATGTAGGCTTCCATCAAAAATATCCACATCTAAAAAGGTTAAGCTGAGAAATGTTTCTTTGAGTAACCAACATGAGAATTTCTAATTTCCGTATAGGTGCAAATAGAAAATTCAGACTATGTTTCATTGAATAAATCAAATCCCTTTTTCTCTCTTTTAAGCAGTTCTGTAGCGAAATACAAGGTAAGCGTAAGGATATTATTGAGTCTCTAATTATATGAAATTAATTAGGACGCAATATGGAGTTTGCCTCAAAATCTCTCTTGCACCTTTAAGTCAATAAGGCTATACGCTACACAGGTTTTACATGTTGTACCGTACCCATTTTGTTTTTAAATTTCGGTTTTAGGGTTAGAGTTCGTGGGTGTATGTCATAAATAAAAAAAATGTCTCCCGTAAAATTTTAAAGGGGGACGCTATGAAACTATTTCCCGCGACAGTTTTAGTCGGCCACGATTAAAATAAATTGAAAAAAAACTTTCCTTAAAAAAAGAATGTGGTTAAAATGCGATTTTGAAACCTGTATGCGAGCGTAAAACCGACATATTTTGGGCCTAATAGGAAAAAACGAGACCACGCACCTTCACACTCTACCAGTCTATAATCCCTGGCATATCCAGGGAGAAAAAAATACACAATTACCGATGAATGATGAAATCTTTGTCCCATATAGAGCCATAGTCGATCAGTATATTCACGAATTATGATTCTGCCATCGACATTTACTGGATATCTGGGATATGGATACAGTATGTACAGATCCTCATGTTCGGTCCCGTGTTCGTTAATAAATCAATAAAAAAAAAAAAAATCCCTCAGGATTCAGATTTTATTCATACCATTGCACATTCAGGTTCTTTCCTTTGAACAAACGAAACATGATCATAAACAATAAAATATATTACAAGGAATCCATCAAGTTGCCAGTGCATTTAGGTGTAATTCCAAGATACGGGGTCATACGAAATCTCGTTACAACATAGCCGGTATTCCATCTAGCAGTTAAACAGGGTCATGAAGTCAATGACGAGTAATCCAAATATAAAATTACATCCACTCTGTTAGCAACTGTGACAACACATTAACTACGCACCTATACCATGAAATTGCTGCAGTACGACATTTGATGTGGGGACTTGAAAATGCGATCAATATTGAACCTAATCTTCATCATTATACAAATCAAGAATGTTTTGTCCTATATTGCGTTTTTAGAGACTCTTAATTCACACCATTCCTATAACCTTTGAATAATTATACGGCTTTATCGGTAATTGATTATCTTGTGAATGAGCAACTATTCAAAAACACTTCCATTCGTGCCAAAATTGGAGCGAAAAAGGCCATAGGGTGGACGTCCCAGATGGTGTGTTAAGTCGGATATTACACGAGTTACTTTCCATTCGTGGCTGAGAAGTGGCTTCGGGGACTACGCCCCTCAGCCAATTATCAGCCACGAACGGAGAGTAACTCGCGTAATATCCTTTACAAAATTGCCGGTTCATTGCTTTGTTAACTGTTCGTGTATTGCCGAATATGCCTCACGTTGAACTTGGATTTATAACCTTGTTGCGGGCGGTTAAGTTCAAACTGAAATTCAACACGAAGTTGTGCGCTTTTCGTTGGTGCGGCGATGTGTGCTATAGTATGGTCCAAACTTCAGCTAGCGTATTATAGACCTTTTAATTTGGGGAGCGGTCAAAATGACGGTCGTATTGGAATGTAGATGCGTGGATGCGTGATTTGCCCAGTTCGTCTGTACTTATGACTGTGGATGGGTGAACTACTGACCGATGTTACCTGTTCATATTATGAATTCTAGAGCCTAGCTGGTTATTTGGCGAGTTTCAGATGTTAAATGCTATAGCATTTAGTAACTTTCGTGAAAAAACTAGCTTAAAGCTTGTCATATTATCGCGTGTTATGGACAATGTCAATTTATGTGATTATGCGTGACTGATCGGTTAGTTGTATGAAGTGTGAAGCGTGCTTTTTGTGGGCCGTCATGCGATGAACTGAGGATCGATATGTGCATTTGGATCGTGTGCTGTGAGCTAATTAGTAGGCCGTTAATAAGTTTTTAGACTTTGGTCAATTATTTTCTAATCTAGTAGTATTTGTATGCTGTGAGATAGTATCCTAGGGTTCGGGCGTGTGGGTTTTTGTGTGTGTGTGTGTGTAGTCACAATATATGGATGAGGTGGTTTGGAACAGCAGGTTAAATCGTTTGTTTATGGTATTCGTTGCTTGGTGTGTGTGTGTGCAGCTGATTTTTTGACGTGGTTTGTTATATGTGCGTTAACTTTTAGTGAATTTCTGATATTGTCTGCTTTGTTTGTCCGTTATGAAGTGATGGTGTGTGTTTCCTGTGTTCTTTCAAAATTTGATACGTGTGATAGGTAAGTGGGTCCAAGTTGGTTTGCATAGATGTAGTTTTTTGGTATATGAGTTCATGTTTCTGTGGGTTATGATCCAAAAAGGAGTTCGCATAGTTGTTTAGTCCTAGTATTCTTGTGATGTTGTATTTAGCATACTTGGGCTTAGTGTGTGTGGGGTGTGGCGAATGTCTCAATATGGGCCAATTATGCTTCAGTTACTGTTCATTATTATTTTACCATTGATCAATACATACAAAACAGTGTTAAAAAAATATCTAGGGTGGGGTGACCAAGCGGAGCAAAGCTCGAGTAATGGCCACCCTTATTATTCTTAAGTTATAAGACAAAGAACATACAAGTGCAAGACGAACGTAAACGAAGACATGGCAAGACAGGACAAAACAAAAGAAAGAGGAGACAAATACAATACAGGTGAAATAGTGGCAATGAAAGTGGATTAACTGAGCAAGTCATTTTTAAAGGCGCATAAAAGAATATAAAATCTAATGGTACAAGAGCCTCTTAAAACCAATGTAAATGGCAAGATACGATAGATTCATGCAAAAATAGTTTAAGTATACCACGGTAAAACATGAGCGTAGATACTCGTTTCCACAAGATGTAATAATACAACTGCCGTAAAAAGAGTTGTCTTAGATAGTGTAGCATTTTGTTACTTTACTTATTTGTTTAGGCTAGACCAAGTAAATTGCAGACTTGTAGGGGGGTGATAGAAAAGGGATTGTAGACGGAACGGTATATGATTGAATTAATATGCAATATATCGGAATCTGAAGAAAATGGAAAAAAAACTCGAATTCTAGGTGATTTGCGAGAGGAGAGATCTTTGCAGGGAAGTGTTTGAAGAAGGAATAAAATCTGGTACGTTTGAGCTCAGAGTGTTAACTATTTCGCAAGATGGTTTCAACCATTTCAAGTGGCTAGATATTCCTGTCTCGGCTTCCTGACTTGGTGCAGCGTCTGTTTGTTAATTTTACTTAGATGAAATGGCGGAGCAAGTAGGCTCCTTTTAGGGTTTGAATTTCTTCTACTGTTGTAAATATATTTATAAACCTGTATAATCTAAGGGAATATAGGGTATTTGTGATGGAGAATACGTTTGATGATTTTGAAGAAAAAGAAGGACATCTTGCTTGGGCTGTCGCCGTGCGACCCCCGAACCTAAACAAAATGAAAAATCGCACATCTTACGTATAGCTCGTTTGCGAGATTGGTCACGTTGGAAGAATCGGAGAGCTACTATCCCATAATATTATGTCAAATTGTCCAAACGACTGGATAGTTGTAAGCTTTAAACTTCATTATCTGTACATGATGCAGTCTTTAAATACCTCATCTACTGCGTTTTATGGGATATGGTGAAAACGATCGCACATGATCTTATCTAGAAGATTAGCACCTCATTTGTGACCACGTGTGAAAGAATAGTGTAATCACTAATATCCTATAATACACTGTGTCAAGCTATGCCAAATCACATTGGTACAACAGTGGGTGACATTACGATGTGTACACACAATCTGATACCTTATCTACCGTGTTGTGGGATTATGGTGAAATGTATTCAAATCCTTTAATCTCCAATTTATGGGCCTTAAAGCACTCAAAAAGGGCTTTCCGTGCTATGGTTTATTGCATGCATGATCTAATTGACAATGTTTAAGCCTAGTGCTAAATAATAGAAAAAATAAATATTTGCTTTGCTGTGGACCAAAGTTAGTTTTAACAAGAAAATTTTGTAAATGGGGGGGGGGAGGTGGCAGTTCGGGAATTTGCGCGAGTACGTGGGGCATGCGCGTACCGTGTATACGTGTGGTCCGATTTGGGTACTTTGGTGGTGTATGTGTCTGTCTGTGTGTGTAAATGAAAATTTTTTTGGGAAGATATGAGATTTGAAATACTTTATGTGTGTATATTTTGGTTTTAATAATGCCATTCTATGGTTTTAATTATAGTTAATTTTACATATTTTAAAAGAAATGTATAGTACTGCTTAATATTTAAAGCCACCACATTTCAACATTTCTGTTTTTTAAACCTGAAATAATAATAATAAATAAAATTATGTAATTTGACCAGTATGATTCATAAGGTATTATTTAAATCATGCTTTTAGCTTGAATATTGTAAAGATTAATTTTCACTGTTACTGCATTATTTAAATAATTATTATCCTATTGTTTTTGCTTGTATTCTATGTGTGGAAACTCAAAATAAAGATTGATGATTGATAATTCATTTCCATGTACAATCGAATGGGGAAATACATGGTCCGGAAAGGGGCACCACACAAATTCTAAAAGTATCCAGCACCAATTTATTGTTATATATAATTAATTTGGCCATTCTTAAAGGCACTATCAGTGATTGGACCTAATCCGAAAATCGAAAAAAAAATCATCAACAATATATGTTTCCATGTCTGTGACAAGTTTAGTGTACTAAAATACCCTGCAAGTGATTAAGACCGAAAGCAACGTAATAGGCCAAAATTTAATTTTAGTCCTTACTGTCCGCACGCGCACCGAATCTTACTACAACACGTAATTGAATGGAGATTCGTATCTTGAAACCGATTTCTTCATGTTTTCTGTCAATTGTTTTTTTTCAATGGACGAAAAAGATAATTTATGACTCTTGGATCACTGAGTGATAGTGCCTTTAATCATAAAAGCCCTTGTTTAAACTGTTTAGTCAATTCTGGAATTAATACCAACTATTGAGTCATAAATATTTAAGAAGTCAAAGGTGTTACGGGGGATCTTGAGCAGAATACACATCTTCTCTCGCTTTTTCAAGCCTTTTGCGATGCGCGTTCTCATTTTATGCTTTTTTTTTATTCTCTCCGCTTATTTCCATTGGCTTGAGTTCCAGTACATCTTCAGGCTAGGCAGCCTTTCTCGTCGTTAGGGTCTGCTAAAAATCGTTTTTTAATTGCTTTCTTTCTTAACTGCTATACCTCGTGTGCTGCTCATAATGTTCCGGTTATCCTTGCCTTTTGCCTTGGAGTTTGTGTGAGACTGTAAACCACTACTTGGGGCCAGGAATTTTTTGGCCTTTTTGCAGGTGTTTTAATAATTCCACCGTGTGTTCAGGCCCTATTTCGTTTGGGGCCCCTCCCCCCCTTTTTCTGGCTGCGGAGGGGGGGGGTGGGTGCAAGCTCCCTTATGCAGATCTTGTTTGGCATGTGGTTTCATGTTTTCTCTCCTTCATGGTATTCACACTTTGCCGTTATTTCAAGCAAGTGCTTTAAGTTATTATAAGCTTAAGTTGTATTACTTTTTTTATAAATATAGAATGCACCTTGTTGGCTCCTCTCCCTCTCTGCATCCATCTCACGGTGTCCATTGTGCAAGGTTACTCTTGGTTACAAAGTTACAAGGTGGCATATTGCTTAATTATTCTATTGTCCCAGATTTAGCTTTTGGGTTTCTCTCCATCCTTGATCTGTACATGTTTTATGTGGACCTTCTGATGTTACTGTCTGTGTATAGGTTGGGTTTTAACTCCTTCTTTGAACTGCATAACAAGGTCTCGATTATTTGTCTGCGCTAATGTTTCACATTGATGTTGTTTCTGTCGTGTACAAGGGCTGATGGGTTATCCCCATTGTTTCCTATTGTGATAAATCCTTGCACATTGTAGTGTGATAATTGCGATAATAAGGAGAACCTCCACGAAGTGGTAAAGGTATAGATCTACACTTTCTGTGTCCTTTTGTGTTGATACTTCGAGTCAGTGGACAATTGAGTTTATATTGTTGCGAAGCATTCAATATAAACGTTCTTTGTCCAACGACGAGAGGCCCACAGTCTTATGTGCACCCCTCGTTGTGTCAAGTCCGTCTCTTGTTTGTGCCTCTCTCCCTTTGTTCTGTCGTGTGCCCTGTTAGCCATTCAGGTTACGTTGTTGCTCTGGTCGTTACGTCGGGCTATTTGTGTTCTTCACTTGCCTATACCGATTCATTCGTGGAGGTTGTGTCTAAAACCCACCCACCCAATTTTGTTTAAAATTCTCTTGTCGTAATATTATCAAGGTGGGTGATAATTTTATTTTTTGTTTTCTCTGTACCATGTTGTGGGGTGGGATTACAGTTTGTAAAAGTTTGTCGTGCTTTAAGTTATTATAAGCTTTTAAGTTGGTATTACATTTTTTTATAAATAAGAATGCACATGCTGCCGTTGGGCACTTTATATTAAATATATTAGATGTTTACCTGTCTAAATTGGGGAAAAATGGTTGGGTCGATCCCTCATGTGTGCAACATGAGAAGTATTATAGGAAATGCATGGTATTAATTTTGTATTTCTTATCACTCGCAATAATTTAGGGTAAGGAGAGCTGCATTAAGGGAATAACTGGGACAGATTTTTCTGTGTAAGAGGTTGGCTCCTCTCCCTCCTGCATCCATCTCACGGTGTCCATTGTGCAAGGTTACATATTGGTTAGCTACAAAGTTACAGTGGCATATTGCTTAATTATATTATGTCAGAGTTTAGCTTTGGGTTTCTCTGCCTCCTTGATTCGGTACATGTTTTAGGTAGACCTCTCAGATGTTACTGTCTGTGTGTAGGTTGGGTTTTAACTCCTTCTTGAACTGCATAACCAGGTCTCGATATTTGTCTGCGCTATGTTCATCCTTTAGAATGCCAGTTGTTGTTTCTGTCGGTGTAAAAGGGCTGATGGGTTATCCCCATTGTGGTCTTCTATTGTAATAAATCCTTGCACATTGTAGATTGAATATTTTGCGATAATAAGATTATACCTCCACGAATGTTGTAAGGTTAGCATCCACTTGTCGTCAATGTGGACAATATACACATTTGGTAATTAAGTTCTCTGGAAACGTGACAAGTTTGGCCTACCAATTACCTGGATGTCTTAGCCCATATCCAATGTCCCTATTGTTTTTGGGTATGTATTTTATGTGCAAATATAATCTCTGTCTTCCAATGGCCTAGACCTATCATTTGAGAGCAAACTTTAAAATTTCTATTTTTGTGAAAATGTGCCAGTGCCCGCTTTAAGCTAAATCCTAAAAAGGACTCCAAACTGAAACATATAAAGAAAAAGTCAGAGAGTCCAATATTGCTTAATGTCATCATCGAGTAAGTGGCTTCAAGTACAAAGACACAATCTCGGGCCTCCCCTATGTCGATTACAGGACCTAGCCTGGCGAGGAACTGTATAGCCCAATGTTTAAGGCTTTAGTCAACGGAAAAAAAATATGGCTAACATTGATGCACTCTTTCCAGAGAGGAATTTGGCTCATTTGTCTCATCCAGCCACTCATTTCAACGTCAAAGGGGTTAGTGAAGGACATGTGGGTAAAAAGATCGTGTAAATTTGATTACAGAGAACAAGATGACTCTGATAATCAAGACCATCAGGGGTAACCCGAATAATCAGGTCCGAGTTCAATCACGATTTACATCCGAACTATGAGAAGAAGGTTTCGATGAGGAATTGAGGACGGATGGCGACCCCTCACAAAGATGAAGAGGTCAGCAGTAAAATTGGGGATAGAGATTCCATTAAGTGAACCTGGTACCTGTACCACAGTAGGTAAGTCAGTGATGGTGAATGGGTATCAATTTGGAAGCAACTCCCTAAATAATATAGTGGCAAACCAAACTGTCACTAGAAGCTGAAGCTAGTGGATGCCATACTTCTTATGTTTCAAGCTCCTTTCAAATGGGGAAAAGAGTCCAATAACTAAGCTTCTATGGAAGGGAAGTTAAGGATATAAGTGAGACAAGGTTGGGAGGGGAGAGACGTGGTGGACCGAGGATAATTTTATGTTCGGAGGAAACGGAGTGGAAGGATTTCATTTTTTTATACAATTACGGCACCCAATAATCGAAAGTGATGATATGCTTTGAATTCCGAGTAACGATTGCCTTTCCAGAGCTTCTACTTTATAGCCTGTCTAAAAAAAATGGGACATACAATCAAGAAAAAAAAATGGTTAGTGTAAAATATGAAATTTCAAAATAAGTCATTCCTACTTGCATAATTAAAGAAAAAAGACCAGGCTTTCCATGGTGTTTGTTTCATGATTGCTGTTGTCAATCCAGAGATATAACCATTTACTGCGATACACCAAACAGATTTGTGACACTTTTAGGCATGGGCAGAGTTGTTCGCACCCGCAGTTAATGTCATTGCTGCCCATGAGCTCACAAAAGATAAGCAAATTGCAAAAGAAACAAAAACACAGATTAAAGTAAACAAAGGAAGCCTAGTTTATCGCCACAAGTTTTAATAGTCAACATAATCAGTTAATGATAAATATCTTCTTTTCATAATACTAAACAATACAAAATATTTTATTTTTTTCTTTTTTCAATGAAATCGATCTTTGAATTTATTGCAAAATAGTATCTGGTGAAAAATCATGCCAGAAGATTGTAATTGCAACCACAATAAACACTCAAATCCAAAGAAATGGTTAAACATATTGCATATCTTTGTGTATTTACTAATTGTTTGAAAGTCAATAAAAATTCGAATTTGGAAAAAAAAAACTCTCTCTCCAGGTTGTTGTACGCTCAAGGCTCTCTTCTAACAAACAATTTATGTCAAATGTTATTCACATATCTTAAAGCCAGAAAAACTTACTCATTATATCTTCACCATTACGCAAGTCTTTTCGTATCTTTAAGAGTCGCTTTATGGAGTTAATACCTTTTTAAAGAATTTCATATCTGTTCAAATGTCAACAACTTATGTTTAACTAATTCTTTCACTGTTTTCACTCAACCAGAAAAGTGGCACAAATTCGATTTTTGTGTTCCGCAGTAAACTGGAGTTATCTCTCGATTGAAACAAGCAAATGAGATGAAACAAAAAATGCTGGAAAGCTTGGTCTTTTCTCTTTAATATGATATACAAAACGACTTACTTATGTTGAGATATAATATTGAAAAAAATCGGTTTTTGATTGTCCCATTTTTTTAGACATGCTGTATAGGCTTCCAATCTACTTAAATTACTGACGCTAATTTGTTTTCACATTCTAATCTTCTATTTTGTCTGCGACTTTAATTTATCTGCCGTTAACTTCGAACACCTCAGAGGGGAAATATAGTTAACAATAAAAAAAAAATACCCATGCGGAGCTTGCGCTATTATTTGTGTTTAATATAGCCGAACATATCCTGGCATTGATATATTGATTGCTCTTAAATAATTTTTCTATACTTGCTCTCGTTAATCAAGCACACACCATTTTCAACCCCCAACACCTCACATCAAACATTTACGTGAGAAGCTTAAAGAACCCTCTGCAGTGAATAATCAATATGTCTGTAATCACGAATAATATTATCACCCGTTTGTCTCCTTTCAATACAATTGCTCTGTACTTTGATTTAAAGCTTTTGAGAAATAATATCTAGCATTAATAATTACAATATTTTGCCTGCAACAACACACATAGGGTTTAGATGACACATTGAAGGGCGTGGATTGCACCTCCTACGTAGACCTTATACAATAAGCAGCAAGGTATGCGGCAAACAAAAATACATCGGTCCTCGGACCGCTTGTGTCGCCTGCCATCGCGGTTTGTGAATGATAGGCCTAACATCACCTTTGACCTTGATATGTTACCTTTGACCTCATAAACAAATGAGGGCTTGCATTTTAACTCCATAATCCAAGTTTGGTTCCAATTGAACTTCAACTTTTCAAATGAGGTCAATTTTACATTTTCAGCCTATTTTACAACTTGAACTCATATGACCTTTGACCTTGGTATATGACCTTTGACCTCATCAACAAATGAGGGATTACATGTTGCACCTATGACTCAAGTTTGGTTCCAATTGAACTTCAACTTTTCAAATGAGGTCAATTTTACATTTTCAGCCTATTTTACAACTTGACCTCACATGACCTTTGAACCTCAGTATGTGACTTTGACATCAATCAACAAAAGTGGGGGATGCCATGTCACCTGTGACCCAAGTTGGCGTTTAAATCCATCAGTATGTGGGATATTAGAGGCAAATGTAAACCTTTTTCACAACAACAGACAACAACAGACATCAACAGGACATCAACAACAACTACAGTGACAAAGTGATCCTATGTGTATTCCTGCCTTAGGGGCAGGCGACACAAAAAAACCCGCATCGCTGACTACCACAACAGTTTTACAAGTCTGCAGGTGTTTCTTAAAATACTCTCAGTATTTCAACTACACGGCAAGGAAGATTTTTATGAAACATACTGCTGTGGGTGTTTTTAGGGAACCTTGAATATCCCACAATATAAAAATACTCATTATTGATTTAATGCCAATCAAATAAACAAATATCGGATGAAAATTTCAGATTGTGCTTAGTCATTAATTATCTGCCCAAAATCTTCCGAATGATAAATTTACAACCCTTTTCCTTTTAAACACGAAGTATTCAGGAGTGATTTGCTTTAAGCCACATTGGCTCGTTGTATCAGCTTGCTTATTTGAGACCTGTTTTACAGCTCCATTTTTTGCGTTTGTAAGTATATAGATGTATGCACAAAAAATATACTAAGCTGTAGTAGTGTTCAATAAGCTACTTGGTCATTTCGTCATAAAAAAGTTGAAAATTCTCGCAGAAAAGTCCGAATCTGCACGTCAAACTACACACCAACATACTGAAGCCACTATACGAGATGATATAAAATCTAAATTTAGGGGCATGGTCTAGACTAAAATCAAACATTCTATTACCTCCCGCTCCCATTATGGAAAATGCAGCATTCTGATGGTCAGTTTACTGCCCCCTTATTCTGCAATAATGGGTCGCCAATGCATTTTTCCCATTATCATCACACTCTGTTTTTCGGTAATAGAATAGAAATAAAGGGTTTGCATATTATTTAGGGCTCAAATGTATCCTCGGTCGTCCTCGGGGCCGGAAAAAATAAAATAATGGAGCTCGGCTGCGCCTCGTCCATTATTTTGTTTTTCCACCCTCGGACACATTATTCGCCCATATAGGATACTGCATCACCCGTTTATTTCTTAATTAAGTAACGCACATTGTTTTTTAATGGCCTAAGTTTTGAACTAATTATTCGCCAAGGAAACCGAAAGGTCATAATGCTTTAAAAAACTGTTAAAAACACAAAGAGCAAAAAATAAAACAAAGAATATTTTCAATTGTTATTAAAATAAATCAGTGGACCTAGATGTTCCTTGGGGCTACAACAGGTATGAGTCCATGCACAAGTAAATTTATGCATTATCTCAGTGAATATGGAGAAAGTTGTAAATGCAATACCTGCCTGGTAATATTAATCACCAAGTACATGGAATGACAAATGCAAGAGTCCGATAATTTATATACCGTATCATCGAATTTGAATAGTTAGTCGATCAAACAGTCGTCTCGATATCATTTTTAATAGCCAATGGAAAACAGACTCGGTATTCTTCCCCTACACCTTGTTGAAAATATAGCTAATAAAAATTCCTTGTAAAAAGGAAAGGGGCGCCCAAGGAGTGAGTCTTGTTTGGGTTGTTCTATTTGGTTGGGAAATACTATGTAAGAAAGAAACGGTGACACAAATCAGATTGAATTTGTGAAGTTTTATTGCGAAGTTTTATTTATCAATCATATTTTTAAAAAATATGACGAAAAACGTTCCTTATTTGAACCATGGTAGTCAATGTTACATCCGCACTTTTTCACACTATTATGTCCAAAATTTAAAATAAATCAATGTTAAACATACCTTTGTTTTTTATGATAAAAGGTTTGACAGTCCCTTTCATAAAAAAAACATACCAATTAGTACACTGGGTAACACACTATGTAGGAAAAATAGGTTATGCTTTTGCGGTGTAAATAATTGTACGATGTAAACATTGACACCATTTCAGTTTAAAATTGTAATAATTATTAACAATCTGTACTCCGAAGAAGTGATATCTTAACCAAATTCTGGACTATAGTGTTACAAATGAAAGAAAACACTTAACAAAGCATCTGTGGAGATTGTAGATAAAGTTATGAATGAATAATTTATGACGTAACATTGACATGGTGTCAATGTACATCGAAACACAATAAAACACTATTTTGTAAACAATATCTGCAGTTCATCAACCAGGTGCTGTCATTAAGGGATTTGCCTTTACTAGATAGATGGCTTAATGTATGAAGTCATGAGAATAATTGGGATTTTCTAATCCAAAATGTTCAAACCAAATAAATGGGATTTGCGCATTGCAGGAGTAACATTGACACATCCGCAAATTGGTGACTTATGGAACAAATTATTTCAAAATTCATAGGTTGCTGCAGCACAGGGTGAATAAAGGCCTTAGATTTCTACTAAGCAGGGCCGGAATAATAACATTTGCAATATAGTGCTACATGATCATTGGGTGTGTAGTTCACGAAAAACCGTGATGACAAACATAAAAGTGATGGCAATTTGAATAAACCAGCATTTTGCAAAATGGCCGCATGTTAAGGTAATAGTACTACTAGGTGACTTAGTGTCGGACTGTGTGTTGTTGGGTCAGAGGTTCAATATACAATTGCCTGAATGGTCTGAGTCATGGAAAAGTATATACACGGCTATTTTTCAAGATGGAAGACATCCCGTTCACAGAAAAATCCTTATCATTTATTATTATATAACCTAGGACGATGATTTTGGTGTCAAAAGAGGTTTCTGGGTCAAGGCGTTCAATAAGAATATTTTCTAAAAAGTAGGATTTTTATAATCATCTTTATTCAGTCAATATATATACATAGTAAAAATAAAGAAATTAAACAGCTAAACCAAGACAAACTGGGGCCTATACGACACCAGGCAGGGTAGTATACAGACAAGTATATAAAATTTAGAATAAAAATATACAACGTGGTTAAAAATATATTACTTTTTAAAAAGCCAACGCCGAGGAACCATCACGACAGGCATGCTTGCCAAAAGGCCTAAATAGGGGTAGTAACATTCCATTCACGCTTGTGTCTTGCTTGGAAAATTGAAAAAGAAGAAGCCAAGGCTTTTTTGGAGATTACTGTTTTTGAGAGACTGTATATTTAACGTTGGACTTTAAGGTACGGAGGAGGCCTCTTAGACGCGTCTTATTAGTTTTTGTATAGGACCCATTGATCCTATTTCAAAGGCGGACCAGGGTACACTAGAACCAGCGTCCGAGATATCTCCAACTGGGGCAGCATATCTGTCGGTCTTAAGTTTGTTAGCTTCATCCCATTTGTCTCAAATGTACTGTAAGCTCACCTAAAATAACTTTTTTGTGAGCGGGGAAAAAAGTAAGAACAATATCTGGTTTGTGAGTTCGAACTGATTATCAGGCGGAACGGTCACCCCTCCACTTAGGTACCCTTCTAACATCAGCAGTGATCAAGACACCTTTGTCTTAAACATTTTGCGACTTCAAAAGCAGAGATCAAAATGCGGATGATGTTATTGCCGCCAAAGGTATCGGTCAAGCATAGGGTTACAGTTATTGAGAAGTGCAGAAGCGTCCCTTTTTGGAAAAGAGGGGCAGTTGCTATTAAAACGCCCCCCCCCCTTTCCCCCATGTATAAAGATTAGCAATGTGGGGAGGCTGTCGCTTGCAGAGTTACTGCAAACCTTAAGAACACCCTCAGGAAGCACGACATAATAGTTTCCATGTTAGATTATTCTCAGTTTCAAGAAGTTGTAAGTTTGCTGTGTCACCTGTGTATGAGTGGCTCTCGACCGGACTTCCAATAGTCACAAGAATCTTTCTTTAGGGTTCTTTTATCTGGTTTTGGTATTTTCAGACAGTTGGTGGGTGGATCACTAAAGAGTTGCGTGGACATGATCCCGCAAGGCACAATTGTGGACCGGATGTCTACTCCAAGCTGATTCTCTTTGGAGTTTAACTCGTGCCTGTGGTAGTTGAAGTCGAAACAAAGGGTTCATATACGCTAAACAAGGAGAAAGCATGATAATATCCGAAACTTGTGGAATATCAAGACCAATTTTCATATGGACAGGTGCTATATTGCACCACGTTTAGTGGAAGCCCAACATTTCTATAAATTGATCAATTTCATATCTAGAAGGATAACTTGGTCTTAGTAAGTCGTGGACCGTAAGACAAAAACGCATGGATGGCAAAACAGTATCTAACGTACTCGAGTTTAAACTCATTACGGACAGGAGATTGATCAATGTTAAAAAGGACTTGATTCAAATTAGAGTAAAATCATATCATAAATATCACTTAGCTACCAGAATGAGTAATAAGAGAGCCCAAAAACGTTGGGGGTCCTTTTTAACGGGAATAATCCGAACCCCTATATTATATCGACCCACCCGCGGGGACATCACTACACAAAGAAAGTGAGCGGCATTTACCTGGTTTCAATGTGATGAGACCCATATTTGAGTTTGACATGGAAGCTCATTTATGATTTTCTGATGTTGAACTTTATTACTAGTTATAAGGTTAAAATCATAAGCATATGGGGTGTTATAATTTTATTCCCATCTAGGTTAAAGCCGTGCAATGTACTATATTATGAGGTATTCGCGGATTGGGGTTAAAGACACATCAAGCGGAATATAATGGGTGACAGTGGGTCCCTTGAAATGTCCCCCTTTTTTAAAATCGAATTCTGAGTGTCCACCCTGCGCACGGACTGAGCCATTAAGACGGGAATAGAGTATTTCAACATAACGGATGCATAGCCGGTAATTTAAAACGTTCATAGAATGAGGATATAGTGAAGACTGACCACTGCCAAAAGCGTCGGCTAAATCAAAAACAAGTAACAGGTAAAGTCTTTTTCTTGGATTTTGAAAATGATATGGACTCCTGAAGGAGTTGATTATGCCCTCGATAAAACCATCTTATTCCTTTGGAGGAATGCCTTGTGATATTTGGATAATAAACCCGTTTTTTGGCAGATATGCCCCCGGCCTGTTCCGCGAGGACCTGGTGGAATAGTTTGCTCACGAAGGAGTCGGGAGGATCATCCTGAAGTTCTTGGTTTTCAGTATCCCCCTTTTTAAAATAAGAACGACCTCCTTGACTCAGACCAGGATTTTGGAGGGGTTGGCTCACATTAAGAGCATTTTAGTAAACACAGGTGGCCATAAAATGATGAGTTGAAGGAGGTTTTCAGGGACATATAGAAGACCATCCTGACCAGGAGCCCGAAGTGGCTTTTTTTTGTTTCAAGAATACACTTGATATGTTTAGGTATAGGAGACATATTCATAACTAGTTTGACCGTCATTGGAAACAGCAACGTAGGGAAACCAACTTAGCTGGGCAAGATCTAATGTTACTGGGTTGGAATATTTGTTTGGAAAATAAATGTCTGCCGGATTCCTTGGAAAAGGTTGAACTGGACACGCTTTCCGAAAACGTTCACCCTGGGTAATATTCTAGAGTTCCCACAGAAGTCTGACCGGTTTTTTGTTCATGTATGAACTTGAGATTTGTTTGTCCGCTATCTTTTCGTTTCTTTTTATGAGAAGATGACACGGTTCTACAGCCTGACGAAACAGTTGTTATCATCAGCAGGTTCAATTTGGGAAAATGGCTTTCTTCCGCCCAGAGCATTTTTATTTTTTGCGTGTGAGTAAAGTTTTGGTTCCTGGAAATGTACTTTTCAGATGATGGTCGTTATAGAATTCCTGATGCGTCGTTAAGTATGTAAGTGTCAGAAAAAGTTCAGCAGCTTGAGCTGGACTAAATGTCCACAACTGAGGTCAAAATGGTCGGAATAAGAAGACTGCGATCACAGAATCATGAGTTTCCCATTCGTCATTACTACCAAATTGGAATAGTAAATTGCAGGCCTACTGCTTGCCATGGATAACTATTAATATAATGGAAGTGAGTATGACCATTTATACCCCGTTCATTGTTACGGACTAGTTGAGCGATACGTAGATGATTACCGTACAAAACAGTTACTGTAGATGCAGTCAGCTGTGACAACAGCCTTGTGGAATAGTATTCTTCTATGAATAGCTAACGGATCTGAAGGTCTATTTCAGGATCATACAAAGTGACCTACAATTAAAAGTACGCAAGAAGTGATGCCAGAGATAGATGAAAAAACGCCGGTGATGTCTGGGGTTCATTATGGTGGAGGAACCTTACAGAAGAAGAGTAACAGTATGATGATTTAGTGCGTATTCGATGAAGACAAATGTCAATTAAAGCTTACCAATATCAGCTAGACGTATTAATATGATGATGGCGTAGAACATAAAGGTACAAAAACAATACTGAAAACAAACCGTAAAACGCAAATTTTGCAGTGGATGATGTACCCCGGGTTGTTCAGTATGACGCCATCATGTTAAATTGAATAAAGGTGATATTTCGCATTTGTCACTTTTTTACAGCTAGCCCAATAATTTAAATACAGGTACCCATAGAGTGTAAACTACTGCAATGTAGGCTTCATGCGATTGAAAGTGGTGAAATATATTCACCCAGATGCTGATAATTAATTACCACACAAGAAATTCCTCGTTAATCCTCTTAGAAACTTCCTAATGCTGCTTTTACCCCCTATGGACGAAAAACCTCCAAACATTGACTACCAATAGGTGTGCACGTGTACTGAATGACCATTTAATTGTGGCGAAATTTGGGGCCATTTTACTCTTGACATATATGAAACAAAACAAAAATGGTTTCTATTAACATAATACAGGCCTAATATCTCGAAAAATTCCCATGCAATTCAAGATATATGTTTTTGGTGAATACATATAGAGTAGTCAAGGTGTTCACATTTTGGGGTCAAATGGTAGTCATTGCTAACATGACTCAAGACTAATCTGACAGTTTTGAGATTATGATGTTGAAATCCTTGATCTATAAAACATCCACTTTGTCACCAAAATCGTCATCCTAGGTGCTTACCGCATTGAGGTATAAAAGGATTTTGCCTTTTTCTATGTTGGTTACCATTTTGGGAAACTAGCGACTATGAAAAGCTGCATGACTTTCTTATGTAACTGACAGTTTTTAAAGGATTATATTGAACTCCTTGAACCCAGAAAATTTTATTTGACACCATAATCATTTCATAGGCTACTATATAATAATAATGTAGGTTTGTGCCAATTGCCAATACAATGTCAGCCTCTTGGAAAATATGGCACAGCAACATTTTATAGTTGTTGGGACTAGTTTTATTGAACTCCATGACCCCAGAAAAAAAAACATTGTTTACACCAAAAATTGTCTTCTTAGGTGGTTTTGGCTTTAAGATGGCTTACCAATTTGGAAAATGGAGTCGTATGCATTGCCACCAATTTTTTATTGTCATCACCTGTGTTTCATGAAACTCACACATCCATACGGTCAATTTTAGCTTGATGAACCCAATGTTATTATTCCGGTCCCGGTAACACTCTCCTAAAATGGTTTGTGCTGCAGCACGATCAGGTTTGTTCATAAAAAGCAACTATTAAATTATACTTGGTATAGTGGTACTCTGTGTGACAGGATACAGTTGTGTGAGTTGAATCATGTACTGGTGCTAAATTTGAACAAAAATTAACTTTTAGTCATCAAATGTCACCTTTTAGAGTGAAAAGTAGGACATGAAATGACAGTTTCAAAGCTGTCACTTATGTTTTTTCCAAAGTTGAAAAACCACAACAAGTAAATTCTTGATTATTACTTAACCATTACATATTTTCAAGAAGAATGAAACAAATTAATGGTAAAAACATTTTTCAGAATGAAGCAATTAAGACAGAGATTTGGTGTCAATGTACATCTTGCACTTTTGAGATGGACACCAAAAAAACTGTATACTGACAAAATGCCATGTACATCCACCATTTACAACTCCCCCTAATTCAGTAGGGTATTTCCCCTTAACTAAACAAAGTTTGTTTAGTAAGTGTATGAAACATTTTGAAAGTTTGAAGTGTAACTGCCAATTGGTCACAAGGTGATGGAAGACAACTCGAGCAGGTACACGATTACATTGACCCAATATGGCGGGTACGTGTAGAGGACACCATATACAGTTGTTTTAAAAAAACGTTTAAAAAATATTCTTAAATTCTGAGTAAAATATGGGAGAACTTCTCATTGAGAAATCTCTGCCGAAAAGAAATAATTTTTAGGTCATGGGTAATATTGAGCAACTCTCTCATATAATTTTCCACCAATTAGGGAAACATCCGCTATTCCATATCGTGATGTAACGTAGAAATCCCCATTTGGCTACAGTTTCCTCGGCTGTCCGGAAAGGTGGTAGTGTAGTCTGTGTCACAGAATGTGAAAGATATTTATATTAGTACTGCGCGAGCGATTAACCGTTATCTCCGGAAAACGAAGGGGTTATATTGGAGATTTTTGGCATCAGAGGGGTCCGTTACTATGTTTTGTTTTGGAATATGTATCGTAATTGGGTATTGAACCTATAGAACCTAGCGAGGAAAAATTGAACCTTTTTGTCGGGTACTTCGGTGCTCGCAAACACGGAAAAGTAAGGCACCCGCTATCGGCAGCCATCCCTTTACACTTACCGGACCGCCCGTATCGGTTTCCAAAGCCAAGCTATTAGGTGCGCCCACAATATGTACAGGCCAGTTGCGCACGTATTAGAAACCATAATCATAATTACAAAATAGCAGAAGATGTACTTGACATGGTCAGTGCCATGTACGAACGTAGTTATCATGGCATGGCTAAGCAAAGAACACAGGGACTACACACACAACATACGCTCTGCCACGTTATGCACTCAAGACAAATGATTGTGTATGTGTGGCGAAATTGAAACTTCAGACTGAGATTTAACTACATGTACTAGTAAATTAACATTGCCCGTGTTCTTCTACAACGCAAATAACATTGGATATCGTAGTTAGCGGATGAGTGAGCAACCGTCGACAGCTATATCCTACAGTCAATGCTTCCACACACACACATCAGTCGCCCGCGGTCAGCTATATTTACTATCAATTTAGGCCAAGTATCGAGATTCTTGCAAGTTTTTCTTGATCGTAGATTTAACATGCTTGGTAGCATCTGGCCGGGGAATGGGTGAAACCTTTGAAGCGATTCTCTACATCCCATGCCCACGAAACAACTGTGACTGAACTCTGATCCACAAAATAGCCGTGTTCGTCAAATTTGGAAATTACCGTCTCTGATACAGCTGAAATAAAACAACGATTATCCGATACGTATTGCTCGTACTTGGTTGAATGTGGCCGGTGCGAGTTGGTGTAAACATGTAGTAGAAGGATAGTAGGCAACGGCGAAATTTTAAATTGCTTGTCAGTTAGAGGGATTTTTGGCGAAAACGCTGCGAAATTCAAAATATCAGCGGTTTTTTATAAAAATCTAGTTGGTGCTCACCTGGTGAGCGCAAGATAAATCTCTTAAATTACTTCTTCTTTATCTGTGCCAATTTTCAGCACGGGGCGATATTGGTTTAAAGAAAAATGGTCACCCCAAAAAACGAACTTTTATTTTAGCGGATTTTTCTATAGTTTATACAGGCATCCCAAAGAACCCTTCCCACACTTTAGTGCATTACTTTGGCGTCTGCCCCACTGTACGGTTATATATTTTTCCAGGTTTCGGTTTCTTAAAACAGACGTATACAGACCTTTTTTGGTAGCACACAATTGAATAATCATTTGGTATGGCTTTAAATATGTCGGGATTGCTAAAGATAAAAGTCATGAATTGCTTTCTGACGCCGCCTCTAGCTACACACTAGGGTAATGCCATTAACCCCTATTGATTTTGAATTTTAGGGGAAATATGTTAGACAGTGCAAAAATATTTTTGTTGCAAGTCCTTTAAAAAGGAAAGGGGCGCCCACAAGGAGTAAGTCTTGTTTGGTTGTTCTATGCGGTTTGGGAAAACTTATGTAAGTAAGAAACGGTAGACACAATCTCAGATTGAATTCGTGAAGTTTATTGCAAATTGCTTAGTACAAAGTTGTTTGAAATAAGTATAATATATATATACATATATTATATATATATATATATATATATATATATATATATATCTATATAGATATATATTATATGAAGTCGTAAGATTTGTTAGTTTGATCCACAGTTACTGTATTGGATTGAAAATACAAACGTTTAGGACCAATGGTCCTTTATCAAGGACCATTTATATATATATATATATTTTATCTATTTATATATAAATATATATAATATATTCATTACTATATAGATATATATAGATATTGAAATACAAATAGCGTATGAACAGTTGAGTTGTTGGTGAAGTTGCAATTTGTATAGGGCCAATACCAATTGCGTATTATGGGAAATATAAGGAAATTGGGAAGCTTTATTTCTGTAGCAAGACAAGGTAAAAGAATGTTTAAGTGTGTAAACATATGAAATACAATAACTTGGGTTGTTGTTATCTTTTGTTGCATTATAAGAATTGGAAATGCCTTATTTTAGCATTTAGAAGTGGGGATTTGTTATGATTATTGAGGCTCTGTTGGCAGAAACAGCTGATGGGGGTGGATTTTGAGAGTTGCCTTTTGTTTGTGGCCAATGATAGGTTTAACATGACCTTTGACCTTGATAGGATAAATGGAGTTTGGTTTTATTGAATAGCCAGATTTCAAATGAGGTCAATGTTACATTTTCCAGGGTTATTTTTGCTTTATTTAAACACCACGTGATTTCACAGCATTTGAATGGTATGAGGCTTTTGAACTTATTAACAAATGAGGTATCCTACGTTGCACCTTTGATTTTATAAACCACAAAATGGCATAAAAATCAATGCCGTGGTTCATTGTCACCAATTTGAAGGTATTTAGCGTACAGTACAGGTGATGGACTTCAATCATTACCTTTAAATGTTGCCATCACGTAAAATTTGCATAATTATGCCTAATTTGCATAAATTTTTGACGATATTTTTCCGGTTTAAGTTGTTATTTTGAATTTGATCCAAGTGGGCCCTTAAAAAAAAATGTTGAGACCAAGGACTCTTTATTAAAATTACATAATTAGAGCCTAATGTGCATAAAAAATGGCTGCTGTATTTTGTGGTATCAGGATCATTTAAAAACACTTTTCTTTGTGTGACAAAAGTTTGAAAGGCCTAAATATGTTTCTAACCCAAAATCAGTTTAGAGTTAATAATAAACACACTTCGAAGATACAATAAGTGATAAGCATTTAAATGAAGTGCACATTTGCATAATTACATAAATTTATGTAACTTTTGTTTTCAAATGACGTCCATTAAAATCAGTGTTTTGATTACTATGCAAGTATAAAAAGGCTTTTAGTGTCAAGTATAAAAAGGTCTTTTAAGTACTCGTCTCAAATTGAGAAGTTGGAAAAAGGATGTTAGTCACTATATATGCATAAATGAGGACTAATTTGCTAATTAGTAGAGCCATATTGTGTCTACTTTTTGTGTTATCGCAAAAATTCAAATCTTATGTTTTGCTTGATGACAACTTTAAAAATCAGACAATGTTCAGATTCTTTTGCAGTCAGGCTAAAGTTTTATGAAGCTGAAGAAAAAAAAAAACACATTATATAGAGTTAAAAATGGGGACTTGTCCAAATCTGTATGTTTGTAATACAACTAGCATTATTAAAATATAAATCCAGATCTGTGGTGTTTTACTTGTGACCAGACACAAAGTGGTCCAAAGTCGTAATATATATTGATTAATAAAGGTGCTGAATGACCTGCTTTAATTCGGTTGTGTTTAATTGTACATAAAAAATCATTCATGCAGACTTTTCTTTATATGTTCAGTAGCAATATGTTATTTATATAATTAAAATAAAATACCAAGATAAGAAGGAGCTTGTTCATTTTACGCCTAACGGGCATACCCAAAACAACTAGATCGCGGTTCTCTGCTTTCGCGGTTTGCGGTGGGGGTACCAAGGTTAGGGTTGTTTGGTTTCGTGCGGAACCCTTAACAGACGTAACCTGTAGCATTATAAATTTGTCACCACCAGTGGCGGCACCAGGGGGGAGGGGGGGGCATGGGGATTTTGCCCCCCCCCCCCCACATTTTTTCTTTCCCCCTTGTTTGCCCCCCTGGCCGAATGAAAAGGAATTTTGGACAATTTCGACGTTGGGGCCTACCTAAAATCACCCAATTTGGGGGAAAAAAGTGATTCTGGGACCAAAATGGTTAAAAATCTCCAAATATTTGATACTTTGGACCCCCCCACCCCCGAAGTTCATTCCCCCCCCCCGCTTTTCCCCCCAGAAAAAGAGGTCTGGCGCCTCGCCACTGGTCACCACCCTTAGGTCCCTGTCTGACTAACGACCACAGGGCCCTTTGCAAACTATACCAGGGCCCTTTACTAGTGCCCCAAATAGTCCCAAGGTCTTTTCTTCATATCAAACTATCCAAGACCCCTCCCACAACTGTCATGGGAGCCCTTTCCAGCTGTCACAGAGCGTCCTTCCCAACTAACACAGACCCCTTCTCATATACAAGAGTGGCCTTTCCAAACTAACCCAGGTCCTCCTTCCAACTACAACAGGGAACATTTCTAACATTACCTCCCACACCTATCCCGTTTTATCGATATGGACAATTCCCAACTACCCATCCCACTACCCTGGTCCTTTTTTGGTATACAATTGATTCCGTCATGCGCTATAGGATATGGGCAAGAAAGAAGCGCTTGACGGAATATAAATGGCAAAACCTCATTTGCCATACCATGAAACCTCTACCAGATTCCTTCTCAACTCCCGAGTTCCCTTTACCCACTACCCCGGGGTTTCTTCTAACAAGCCAGGGATTCCACATTATACAAGAGTGGTACCAATCATCCACTCTTCCACCAACAAGCAACCCTACCCCTCCAATTCAGATTCTCATTTTCACCAAATTGAAAAATTACAATTATTATTTTTATTAAAATTGAGTGTACATTTTGTTTTTTGATAATTTTTCCACTTTTTTCGTTTTTTTTTTAGTATATTGGTATTAAATCCTTATTTTTATTTGGGGTCACTATTTGTCAATTTTTATTTCTTTCAATTAATTTGGTATTACTTTTTAGGGTTCATATTTGTCAATTTTGCTCTTTTAAATGCTTATTTATTGTTCATTAATTTTTGCTTTGTATTCGATATTTTCATTATTTCTAATTACTTTTTTAAAACTTTTAATTACTACGTTGTTCGTATTTATGCTCACGATTTATTGTTTATTTTAGGATTGCTGTTTTATTTTAATCAATATTTTAGATAATACACGCCCACATTTCTTTCCTGAAAAACTCCTGCTTTCATATTTTATTTCAACGTGGATTTTGTTCCATTTGTTAAATATTTTCTACATTATTTTGTTTATTAAACTTTTGTATTAAAATTTTTTGTTTTATTGCTTATATTATTTAATGATAGTGTTTTTCTTTTTGAAATTCTTATTGTTTCGTCTTTTCTTTTTGTCTTTTAGCGTTTTCTTTTGTTCACCCATTGTTCAATTGTTAATTCTTTGACTGGTTTATTTTGTAATTTTATTCATATTTAAATTTATTCTTCTTGTTGTCCATTGTAATTTTGTTTTATTATTATCAGTTTATCAATCTTATCTTTATTTGTTATTATTTAAAGATTTTATTTTATTAGGTTCATTTTTTTTTAGTACATGGTATTGGTGTGTTTTCATTTAGTTGCATTTGTAATTATTTTTTACATTATTTTTGTATTAACTGTTGTTAGTTATATTCATTTGCTTATATTATTTATGAATTTTTAATTTATAAAAAAAGAAAAATTAATTTTTCTTTTAAAATTTTATTGTTATTTGACTTATTTTTTATTTGTGATTTAGGGTTTTCTTTTTTCACTCATTGTTCAAGGTAATTCTTTTGAATTTTTATTTTGTATTTATTTATGTTTTTGTAAATTTATTTTATTTGTTTCCATAGTAATTTGTTTTTATTATATTATTATTCATTTGGCCTGTATTCCCAACTTCGTGATTCACTTTAAGGCGTGTAGGTTGTTAAAAAAGAAGAAAAAAAAAGGGGGAAAGGGAGAAAAAAGCAAAACAACGGCACATCTTTCCTGGTACAAACAGCTCAAACAAGAACTAAATAACAATACAACATAAAAAATCGAATTATCATGACTGATTTGAACCCTGGACCAACGGGGGGAAAAAATACATGGTGTCAGACCTTAGACCGCTGCGCCGCTTAGGAACTTGCTATTCGGTAGACGTCATATTAGAAGGTCCCATCGATGCAAATGAGGTAGTACAATTGATTCGGCATGCGCTGTATATTGTGTGTGCAGTAGCGTTGACGGACAGATGGAAACCTAATTTACATACTTGGGATTCTATATGAAACGTCTACCGCTATTTCCCACCACTGGCGAGTACCAAATTGTGAAACGTTTTTTCTATGGAGTGTGAACTGCGCACTATGATGAGATTTGCGATTTATTCCGTATTGAAATACGTGCTTACACAATTTGGCCTCGACGGACCTCAATAGTGTTGTAATCTGCTCTATGGGTCACAAGGTGATGGAAGACAGCGAGGTCACAATGGCCGTATTACATGCAGGATACCATTATACAGTGTGTTGAAATATTATCCTTAAATTTCGAAGGAAAAATGGAGACCTTCTTCTTGTTTTAAAATTCTGTCGAAAAAAAGAAATTAATTTAGGTATCGGGTAATCTGAGCAACTCCTCATAATTTACCGCATATTTGGAACATCCGCGATGCAAAAAGATATCGTTGATGTTGTAACGTAGAAATCCCCAATTTGGCCTACAGTTTCTAAAACGGTCCGGAAAGTGTGTAGTCTGGTCAACAAACTGCGAAAGATCTTTATCTAAATTAGTACTGCGCGAGCAATTAACGTTATCAGTCCGTATAGCGAATGCATGCAAATGAAACTAATATAAATCTCAAATATCTCCGGAAAACGAAGGGGGTTCTATGGGAGATTTTTGCATCAGAGGGTTCCGTTTAATATGTTTTGGTTTTAATATGTATCGTAATTGGGTAGAACCTATAGAACCTAGCGAGAAAATGAACGTTTTTGTCGAGACTTCTGGTGCTCGCAAAACACGGAAAAGTGGAACACGCAATCGGCTACGGGCCGCATCCCTGTTTCAAACAATGCCGTTCGGTATTATTCAGTCTTGAGAATTTTCAAACGCTGGTTTCAATTTACGCCATCGTTTTTTTTCATTTTCGAAAATGATATACGTACTTACCGGAACGCCCCGTAACAGACTTCAAATCCAAGCTAATAGGTGCGCCCGTAGGCGCCCTTAAAAATGAGCCATTCTTAAGAGACACATTTGAAAAATAGTAGTGCGCCCTCATGACCTTGTTTCAAAATCGATATTTTTGCAGGGTTGTAAAGATTTTTATACATTAGCCCTCACCTGAAATGACCTAAGCCAAATCAGCGTCCTATGGGTAAAGGACGATTTTTATAATTATGTCGCCGGCGACATTCAGCAGACGAGGGAAAAAACGCGTTTAACACAAGAAACGCACTCCGTATGCAGTTTCTCCAATGGCATGCACGATGTTTGAACCGGTCTGTGACCTTTGTGCTTTTATTATCAATGCGTACGAGTCGATGATATTCAAGTAAATATACACATCTGTGATTCAAGTAAAGGGAAGCTTAAACGTTAGCCTACAATTACCTGGATGTCTGTAACCTCTTATTAACCCATTATCTGTTTTTGAGTATGCTATTTTTATAGTAATGTATCTTCTGTTCTTCCAATGGCTAGACTATTCATTTGAGAGCAAATGGAATAAATTTCATTCCATTTGTGAAAATGTGCCAAGGCCCGCTTTTTAAGGAATATCACGATTTATTAATCTTTGGTAATGAACTTTGACGAGTTTTGTCTTTTATCTCCATACCATGCGTTCTAGTAGGCAGTACAAACTATGTTTTTTTAATCCTTGTAACAAGACAAACACTTTGGTTACTTTTATAGAGCAATCCAAGCATTTATCATTTTGACCCCTGTATTATGGACTTACTCCTTCCTGGATTCCGCCCACACTTTCATGAGGTGCACCCTTTGTTTATTAACCTTCATAAAAGATAAATCAACTGAGAAATGAGCCTATTTGCTCACGGTCACGGATTGCTCCAGATGATCCAACTATATTGTTAAATTTATGGACGGATTATGATACTTTCATTGGCTCTAACAAAAGCATGCCGCAGCAGGCAGCCGCATCCTTTTGATGTGGATGGATGCGTTTGTGATAATTTAAGCGAAAAGTGTCCTGGTATTGCAATTCTTGTGTCAGTTTTGTAATGTCAGCGAATCCAATAAAACATGAAGGTATTGACAGACTGGATACAGGAATAATGCCGATTTTGAAATTTAGAACACTGAAATTTGTAATATGGTGCTTTTCAAACTACTAACTGTTGCCTGATACAGAATCAAAGAAGATAGATGTAGATTTCAAATTATATCACTAAAAGCAAACACACAAAAGGCATTCCGCTAAATATGAACCAGACAAAATTCATACCATCATTTGGTATTATTTAACACCGTGGATTTTCAGTGTACAAATAAACAAAGTTATTTATTAGAGTTCATTTGCCAGAGATGGAAGCATCTGACAAAAGACGAGATAAAACTTCGTGTATTTTGGTGACATCATTGACTTCCTTCTTAGCGAACTGATCCTCGAGTGCTGAGAGTAAGTTGGCACCCTTGATCAAATCTTGGACCAGAGAGTACTCCATAAACCCAAGACGTCTCCAGTTAGATATGTCAACGCGATCGACAATGGCAGAGTGTTCTCCTGAACTGCCTCTCTCTTGGAATTGAACCTTACGGGTCATCCGGTCGATCTCTTCCAGGCCGAGGACTGAAGCAAGTGTTGGCACTTTGACATTTGCACGCATGGCAATACCGAGATTTGATGGGCAACATGTGATTATGCCAAGGGTTTGGTCGATCGCGAAGACTGTGCTTCGCCCCGTTATCTTCTTAATTGCCTCCTCAATTGTTGCGATGGCTCGAGATAGACGCTCAAACACTCTCTTGATATTGCTTCCGTTCTCCATGGAGATGATACGTAGGTGGTCCCCCTCGTTCACCCACACGATGAATTCACGGGCCTTGTTGAGAAAGATACCCCTTCCTTTCGGCCAGAACTGGTGGTATCCAGAGGCAGCCTGCATTTTATCCTTGCCTCGGAAGAGAAAGTGCCCATCCACCAGCTTCTGGGTTTGTTTCGGGGTCATATTGACATGGCGATAAAACATACCGGCTAAGTCACCCGTGAAATTAGCGAAAACCTTTTCCACGAGATCTGCTATCTGGTTCCTGGTCTCCTCAGTCCCACCTGGATTTAGGGGAAAGAAGTTGAAATTCCTAGCAACGCGAATCCTGCTTGACACAACCTTCCCCTGTGCCTCCGCAGTAAGTGCCAATGTAATCTTGCTTGGATCCATATCCGTGACGTGCTTCCTAGAACCATTAAGCTTGTAGCCTTCGTGATACTTTTCAATAACGGGCTGAAACAGGTCCTTGAAGATAGTGTAGGACTCTGGATCCCCAGCGTGACACCCGACAAAGGAGGAAGGGTAGCATGTACCTGTTTTGATTGCACGAGCAATGCACACCAGCCTCCCATAGCATCGTATCCGCATCGCTAATTGGCCGGCGATTCTTAGACATGGGACTCCCCAGCAGCCAAACGCTGTGTTAACGGCTTGAACAAGGAATGAAAAAAAAAACCGTTTCGCGGTACCCTGGATATCGCAAAATCGACGAATCAGGTGGTCGATCTGTTAGAAACAGGTTCCTCACAAAAAAACACCCCTTAGCTCACTAGTTTTGAGTGCCTGGAGTGTGGCATGACTTGACAGCAGCAATCGATAATTGAGCCATCTGACAAGGTAAGAAAAATTCTTGTATGGATCGTATTTTTCACGTTTTTTTTCGTCTTTTTTTCAAAAATAACCTATATTATAAACTAGTCACCTAACTAGACAATTTAGTTTAAGGAATATTTTGGTGCGTAAATCGTTACGATAGGCCAAGTATTTTGCGCAATCTCCAGTGTACCGCAATGTACAAAAAATCCGAATCAACTCTATCTGACACTGTGTGTACGTGGAGTTTCCCACGAGTTTCTAGCGCAGTGAAGATTTGCCAAGGTCGTGGTCGCTCAAATTACTTTGTGACCGTGATTCAACAATGGCCGGCGCTGTGTGCCAAGACGACACGTAAATGGGGTGAATGGTCCATCCCGCAGTTTTGGTTTTCACATCTTTAAGCTTCTGAAAGAGTTCCGGCGTCATAACGTGCCCCATGATGGAGACATGCTTACCCTTCGAATCTCCCTCAGCTTTATGCTTCGAAAGCTGCTTCGGCCATTCATTCTTTGCAAGATCGTCGTCCATAATTAGGTCGAAATATGGGTCGACTTTAGAAACCTTAGAGGCCATCGTTTGCGTTACGTAAGATGCCATCTTTTGAGTGGTACAATGAGAGTACTAATAAGACCTTTCTTTGCAAAGTTCAGGGATCCAATGTCCTTGTTTTTATACAGAAAGTGACGCTTACACCTGCGATAAAAAGAACGAAAACTGTTTTATTTTTAGGTAAAATACATATCTTGAAGACTCTACATGAAATTAGGCGCGTTATTCTTGTATAACTTACTGTCTGGTTAATATTTAGCGGACTGCCTTTTGTGTGTTTGCTTTTAGTGATATAATTTGAAATCTACATCTATCATCTTTGATTCTGTATCAGACAACAGTTAGTAGTTTGAAAAGCACCATATTACAAATTTCAGTGTTCAAAATTTGAAAATCGGCATTATTCCTGTATCCAGTCTGTCAATGCCTTCATGTTTTATTGGATTCGCTGACATTACAAAACTGACACAAGAGTTGCAATACCAGGACACTTTCGCTTACATTATCACAAACGCATTCATCCACATCAAAAGGATGCGGCTGCCTGCTGCGGCATGCTTTTGTTAGAGCCAATGAAAGTATCATAATCCGTCCGTAAATTTAACAATATAGTTGGATCATCTGGAGCAATCCGTGACCGTGAGCAAATAGGCAATATGAAGGTTAATAAACACAGGGTGCACCTCATGAAAGTGTGGGCGGAATCCAGGAAGGAGTAAGTCCATAATACAGGGGTTAAAATGATAAATGCTTGGATTGCTCTATAAAAGTAACCAAAGTGTTTGTCTTGTTACAAGGATTAAAAAACATAGTTTGTACTGCCTACTATAACGCATGGTTATGGAGATAAAAGACAAAACTCGTCAAAGGTCATCACCAAAGGTTAAATCGTTGATATTCCTTAAAGCGGCACTGGCACATTTTCACAAAATATGAAATTTCTTCAATTTGCTCTCAAATGATAGTCTAGGCCATTGGAAGATTCCAATCTCCATTCTTCCAACGTGGACATTTCGCAAACGAGCTATGACGTAAGATGTGCGATTTTTCCATTTAGCTTTCAGGAGTCGAAACGGCGATAACCCAAGCAACGATGTCTTCTTCAAAATACATCTTACGTATTCTCCATATATTATGTACAGGTTTATATATATTTACAACAGTAGAAGAAGTCAAAACCTTAGAAGTATGCCTAGATTGCCTCAGCCATTTCACTAATTTAAAATTACACCCCTGCACCAAGTAACAAAGCGGAGAACAGGAACATCTAGCCACTTGAAGTGGTTGAAACCATCTCGCAAAATAGGTAACATTCGGAGCTCAAACAACTTACACAGATTTTATTCCTTCTTCAAAAACACTTTCTCTGCTACAAGATCTCTTAAGAATTCCGATGTTTGATTTTTTTTCAGATTTCCAATATATTGCATATTGATTCAAATCATATACCTTCTCCTTCTACATCCCGTTTCTATCATCCCTAAAAAGTCCAGGCAATTTGTGAGGTCGAACCTAAGCAAATAAGTAAAGTAAACAAAATGACAAATATAAGACAACTGCCCACGACGACTAAATAAATATGTAGGGCGCCCCCCCCCCCTCGTAACGAGGCACCTCCTCCCTGAAATACTCTTTTGATATGGTTTGATAGCGCATCCCTCATTTGATTTACTTTCCATCTCGTCCCACAAAGTTTTAACGGCGGTTTTCTATTTGAGGGAGGCAACACTGTTTGATTTAAATTCCCCCTCCCTGAAAGAGTAAACTTTGCTGTTAAAACGAGGCACTTCCTCCCGAGTGCTAGTCTTTTTCAAAGACTTTACGGTAGGAGGGCGCTGTTACGCACATCGAACGAAAGGCTAGGCCTGGTCAATTCCAAAATGAATTCAAAACAGAAACAAAAGAAACCGCTTAATGAATTGTAGGGGTTCTTTAGGGTTCACTTAAATGTGTACGAAAGAAAATTGGAGTACTCAAGTAATACATCACCCCTATCTTTGTCGTGCCTCGTTTTAACTACAAGGTTTACTATTTCAGCGAAGGCAACACCAACTGATTTGGTTTCCCTTTTCCTGGAATAGTAAGAGGCACCCCTCACCGCAAGATTTGATACCCCCTCCTGAAATAGTAAACTTTGCAGTCTAACACAACTATAAACTTTACAAATTGTGTGTGTGTGTGTGGGGGGGGGGGCCTTTCAAACGAGGCATCACTCTCTATTTGATTTGGTTAATAATTCTCCCCCTGAAATAGTAAACTTTGCAGTTAAACGAGGCACCTCCTCCCTGAAATACTCTTTTGATATGGTTTGATAGCGCACCCCTCATTTGATTTACTTTCAACCCGTCCCACAAACGTTTTAACTGCGGTTTACTATTTGAGGGAGGCAACACTGTTTGATTTGATTTCCCCTCCCTAAAATAGTAAACTTTGCAGTTAAACGAGGCACCTCCTCCCTGAAATACTCTTTTGATATGGTTTGATAGCGCACCCCTAATTTGATTTACTTTCAACCCGTCCCACAAACGTTTTAACTGCGGTTTACTATTTGAGGGAGGCAACACTGATTTACTTTCACCCTCCCTGAAATAGTAAAATTTGCAGTTAAAACGAAGCATCCCTTTTGGAGGGAGTACTTTTAACGAGGCATCACTATCTTCTTGTTTCGGTTTGATAACACCCCCTCATTTGATTTACTTTCTACCCCTCCCACAAACGTTTTAACCTTTAAAACGAGGTCATCTAAAAGATTGTTACAAATTTATGTTATTGAAATGTTTTAGATCTTAGTTATTGGAATGTGCTGGATGGAGATTGTTCACCTCTTTGCAAAAAAGGCAACTGTTTATCTTTAAGTACTTTTGAAGAGAAACTATTTTATTGTTCCAACCACTTATCCCTTGTTGCTTTCAATTTCAGGTGCTCTTGCAAATTTTAGGGATGTTTGTTTAGTGATATGTTTAATATAGCACCCCTCATTTGATTTACTTTCTAACCCTCCCATAAACGTTTGACATGGTTTGATAGCGCACCCCTAATTTGATTTACTTTCAACCCCGTCAAACAAACGTTTTAAATGCGGTTTACTATTTGAGGGAGGCAACACTGTTTGATTTACTTTCCCCCTCCCTGAAATAGTAAACTTTGCAGTTAAAACGTGGCACACCCTCCCACAAACGTTTTAACTGCGGTTTACTATTTGAGAGGCAACACTGTTTTGATTTAATTTCCCCCTCCCTGAAATAGTAAACTTGCAGTTAAAACGAAGCACCCCTTTTGGAGGGAGTACTTTTAACGAGGCATCACTATCTTCTTGTTTCGGTTTGATAACACCCCCTCATTTGATTTACTTTCTACCCCTCCCACAAACGTTTTAACCTTTAAAACGAGGTCATCTAAAAGATTGTTACAATTTATGTTATTGAAATGTTTTAGATCTTAGTAATTGGAATGTGCTGGATGGAGATTGTTCACCTCTTTGCAAAAAAGGCCACTGTTTATCTTTAAGTACTTTTGAAGAGAAACTATTTGATTATTCCAACCACTTATCCCTAAGCTTGTTGCTTTCAATTTCAAGTGCTCTTGCAAATTTTAGGGATGTTTGTTTAATGATATGTTTAATATAGCACCCCCTCATTTGATTTACTTTCTACCCCTCCCACAAACGTTTGATATGGTTTGATAGCGCACCCCTAATTTGATTTACTTTCAACCCCGTCAAACAAACGTTTTAACTGCGGTTTACTATTTGAGGGAGGCAACACTGTTTGATTTACTTCCCCCTCCCTGAAATAGTAAACTTTGCAGTTAAACGAGGCACACCCTCCCACAAACGTTTTAACCGCGGTTTACTATTTGAGGGAGGCAACACTGTTTGAGTTAATTTCCCCCGCCCTGAAATAGTAAACTTTGCAGTTAAAACGAAGCATCCCTTTTGGAGGGAGTACTTTTAACGAGGCACACCCTCCCACAAACGTTTTAACTGCGGTTTACTATTTGAGGGAGGCAACACTGTTTGATTTAATTTCCCCCTCCCTGAAATAGTAAACTTTGCAGTTAAAACGAAGCACCTCTTTTGGAGGGAGTGCTTTTAAACGAGGCATCACTATCTTCTTGTTTCGGTTTGATAACACCCCCTGATTTGATTTACTTTCTACCCCTCCCACAGACGTTTTAACCTTTAAAACGAGGTCATCTAAAAGATTGTTACAATTTATGTTATTGAAATGTTTTAGATCTTAGTAATTGGAATGTGCTGGAGGTTATTCACCTCTTTGCAAAAAAGGCCACTGTTTATCTTTAAGTACTTTTGAAGAGAAACTATTTGATTATTCCAACCACTTATCCCTTGTTGCTTTCAATTTCAGGTGCTCTTGCAAATTTTAGGGATGTTTGTTTAGTGATATGTTTAATATAGCACCCCCTCATTTGATTTACTTTCTACCCCTCCCACAAACGTTTGATATGGTTTGATAGCGCACCCCTAATTTGATTTACTTTCAACCCCGTCAAACAAATGTTTTAACTGCGGTTTACTATTTGAGGGAGGCAACACTGTTTGATTTAATTTCCCCCTCCCTGAAATAGTAAACCTTGCAGTTAAAACGTGGCACGCCCTCCCACAAACGTTTTAACTGCGGTTTACTATTTGAGGGAGGCAACACTGTTTGATTTAA
>JAMKCH010013124.1:0-26846 GCA_023653785.1 Ophioderma brevispina
CGAACCTGATCGAACTTTTGGGTAAGTGCTCCCATTCATATTGCTGCCAGTCCGAGGCTCTCCCCACAAATGTGAAACCGTGCAAAGAGACGAATGTCACTTTACCTAGGTTTATAAATTGGGAAGCTGTCAGGGAAAAAAAAAAAAAAAAAAAAAGATGTGTGTAGTAGCTGCTTATAGACAAATCCGACCAGCCAAATGATGGTCAGAATTGATCCGCCATTACTGGGGGGCCTCCAACCCAAAACCTACACAAATCTTTTGTACGTCTGTACCACGATTGATTAAGTATAATTCAAAAGCTACACTTAATCTGCACATTTGGGTGAATTCAAGCAGGATGCACCCCAGCTATGGCTGCCAGTGAGGTGTTGGAATGTGTAAAACCGGATTGGTGTATACGATTCCTAACATAGACACCGCTTTCTAAATAGAGAGCACATATTGTGTGAAGTCGAGTGAGAAAGCGCAGGACTCGTGATAATTGGTTAGTGCAAAAAAGTTGTTTTTTTTACTTTAAAGATGCAACAGAAACAATTTTTTTGTGTCAAAAGTCTAGAAAAAATCACGGGAAAAGGGAAACATGTAAAAAATGGAGGAAGTTTTATACAGGTGGTAAAAGTAAAACAGGTCTAATTGTTTTAAACCTACACCAACTTATTCATGTGATCCTAAGGATTAAAAAAGTTTGCCATATCTACGGTCACTAGTTTCAGGATTATAACGGTTCAAGGTCATCCTGGGTAATTCTTTCCGAGTGCTCTGATTTTGACGATTGCTCTCAATTCAAATTGTTTGTCTGGTCATATCCTATAACAAAATATATTTGCTCTGCATTTGAAATTTTAGAATTTTAGATGATAAGTAGGCCTATTAATGACCCCATAGGATGTGAAGACCATTGATCTCGATTTTTAATTGCGTAACCAAATGGTGAATTGAGTGCAAGTATTATATTCCCTGGTCCTTTGGGACTATATGAAGAACTTCGGACCATTTTAAAAAGAATCGGGGCAGTCTGAAAATGTCATCCCAGGATGACTTTGAACCTTTATTGCCCTATAACCCACATCTGATAGGGCAAACTATACTTTTTCATCCTTAGGATATGCCAAAAATATTGGTATAGATTTCAGTAGAGTTATACCTACTTTATATTTGCACTCCTGTCCAAACCTTGCCTCCCTGCAAATGCATATTCCTCGTTCCTTATACTGCAAGGCTTAATATTTCTAAGTATAACAATACAAACTTTTTCTGTTCCAATTTATTGTAGGTCAAACCATTATTTTATTTTATCAATAACGAATCCTTGAGTTCAGTGAGTTCGAGCCCCGCCGTAGCAATGTGTTTGTGTTCTTGGGAAAGACATTTTATCTCGCCTATTCGCCCTTTTGCACGCATCGCCATATGTAGGTAGAGCCTCGAACTGACACTAGAATATATGATATTTTATTACGGTGGTCCGGTAATTACGTAAGTCTGTTTCTAAAATGGAAAAAAAGTGGCTTAAATTTAAACCATGTTAAAAAATTCTCAAAATGTAAAATATCGAAGACATTGTGGGAAATGGATGCGACCGTAGCGATTGCTTTTTCACTTTTCCGTGTCTGAGATCACCGAAGTATCCGATAAAAACGTTCAATACGACCCAATTACGATACAGATTCAAAACATAGTAACGGACCCTCTGACTTAAAACCAATACCAAGAACTCCTTTTGTTTTTCGGGTGATATTTGAGATTTATTTTCAATTACCACATTCTCTATGGCCGTACTGATACGTTTTAGTCTCCTCCGCATATCAGGTTTAATAATATGTCTTACAGTCGTGACACCAACTACACCGTGGGAAATACTTTCCGGGCCGCCTTGGTAGAGTGTTATCAGGGGCGGATCAGGATTAGAAACACGTCAAATTACCTGGGTGGGGGGGGGGGGGTGGGGGGGTCTTAAAGGCTATACTTGTCCAAAATGGGGCTGATTTTACAAGATTTAGCAGAATTATCCGGGAGGCGCGCGCCCCTCTGCTGCCCGTCCCTAGATCCGCACCTGGTTATCTAACAATGCATTCACCTCCTGCAAGGCCATTGGTTTTGTTTAGAAAGAATCGAACCTGATCGAACTTTTGGGTAAGTGCTCCCATTCATATTGCTGCCAGTCCGAGGCTCTCCCCACAAATGTGAAACCGTGCAAAGAGACGAATGTCACTTTACCTAGGTTTATAAATTGGGAAGCTGTCAGGGTTGTCAGAGAGTGTATAGTTGGCTGCCGAAGTTGCAATATGTGCAAATGTGATATATCATAGTAACATAGGAATAAATGAAAAGCGCGTTGAGACGCAATTGTAAAAGGCGCTATATAAATTTCTACATTTATTTATTAACTTAAATATTTAAAAAAATGAATATACTAGCTGTTCATGGTTTAGAGCAATAGCTACCTCTTCATCTCTTTTTAAAGTGAGACAATGTCATTTCGAGAAAAATTCACCCAAGTTATTTTTCAACCACGATTTTTTTTTGCATATATATTTAGAATCGTGGTAACCAATGTATTAAGAATAACGTCTTTATGTAATACATGTTGATTTATTATAATTTTCAGTGTTCACAACAAAAATACAGGTATAATTCTTCTCTACTGGGTAAATTAAGGCGCCAGTTAAGCTCAAAACATAGGTTTTGTTTTTTTCATTCTACTTGTTGTCTAATCGTTCTCAGTAGGGATTCTATACACAACTAATCAAGGCCAAATTTAGAGAATTGTATTCTCATAAAATCACCTCGTGTCCCTTTAAGATATGAAGCCAGGCTGTTCATAAAATCTTCTTTGAAAAAGAAAACACGTTGCCACGTGACATTTAAATATCAGCACATTACTCTGGATCCATATTAATCCTCACCGAGACCACGATAACTTTATTATGGAGTCAGCTTTTGCTTTCACTTCAATGTCATGTTCGATAATCTACCGGCCTTCACCCGTGTAGCGTTCATTGATCTTAGTACACATAGGGAAATAATAGCGTATTTTCAAACCTCTAGCTTTTGATCTATATTTAAAGACCAACGAGGAGGATCAAAGCATCTTGCTGACCTTTAAGAATATGACAACAAATCTGAGAAATAGCAAGAGGATCTGAAAGGTAGGTGATCCCGATCATGATCCAATTTTTCAAATGTTTTCTCCCTCACATGGAATCATAACCAAAATCACCTGATTACAAACTTTGCAGCCATTTGGATACTACACTGTTGCTCATTAATTACAGTTGGAATAAAATATTTACCACTTTTAATGGAATGATTCTAACAGTGTGAGTTATTTATGATATCTAGGGTGAATATCGCCACACTACTTGATTGATCAGTCTCTTCCAAACAGATCACTATGAACTTAGTCCACAATTAACCCGAACTGTGTCCTTAGCCTGAAAGGAAACGGGGTATTTGAACAGCAGATTTTATAATTTTGTTACAATTTCTTCACATCAGTCAGTTTTACAGATAACACATTTTTGGGTGATTTCATGCATCAAAATAATCAATATTACTGTTTTAAATGTCAATCAACTAATATCGAGTATGGCCACTCCTGGCAAGAATCAGTGCGTCAAGACGTCCCGGCATACTGTCGGCAAGGTTGTTTATGATGTCAATGGGCAGGGCGTCCCACTCATCGGTCAGAGCCTGAGTTAACGCCTGTAGATTTTGAAGAAGATTGTCCCTGTAATTGATGGCTCGGCCTAAGGCAACCCAGGCATGCTCTATAGGGTCGAATCTGCTCCACCCCTCTGATTCAAGAAATTGTCTCACTACAGCGGCCCTGTGGTGAGTGGCGTTGTCGTCTTGCAACCGAAAATTGTTTGCATAAACCCTTCTTGCATGTAGCAGATAGTGGTTTTCCAGAATGTCCAGGTACACGACGGCGTTCATGTTTCCATCTGGCACCACCAGTGACTTTTTCCTCCATGATGAATACCGTTCCATACCATCACTGAGCCGTCACAATCTTGAGTCGATTCCTGAATACAGTCATCTCGGAGGTTCTCACCACATACTCGAAGAACCCATTGGACCACTTTTCAATTTTGACCCCTGTATATTCTTTTACGAGCCCCTAGCTCGCTTAAGCTATCCCTACAGAATGGCCACCATCATACATTTTCGTGTATGTCATAGTATGAGGTAGCCCTGGTATAAATGCCTTTTTGCCCCCAGGTGGTACCGACCAACATGCCTGGCTCACCCACTACAAGTGCACAACACATTGGCAACAGCGGGGCTCGAACCCACAACCTTATGCGGTGAGCGCGGATCCACTGCACCACATGTGCCTCCGCAATTATGTTTACCCATAAAAGTGCTGCAATTTGGCTTAATGCATATACAAACTTTACAAACATGCTAAAATACCAATTTTGAAATGGGCACGACGGCAATCGAATAAAAGAGACACAGCTGCAGCTGCGTCTTTAATTTTTGGTGTAGCAATGTTCACCTTTTTTGACATTTCCCCATCAGCTGTCAGGCCCAGGGGAGGCCCCTGGAGGAAAGGTTCATGAATATTTATTAATCTTTTATTGGAGATGGCCAGCGTACGCAAGTGTTGAAGATAAAAACATGCGTGCAAACGCGTCACATAACAACGTATTTGCGCAACGTATTTGTTATTATTTTGTCATTTCACATAGTGCCGTATTTAATTTAAAATAAGTCTTTCGCATATCTAAATAAATTTGAATTTGATTAATATGTTTAAATTGAAATATATGCTTTGATTCACGGTATAGAGCAAATTAATATCGCAAAATCTTCAAGCTGTTCAAAGCCGTTTTTCGCGAAATGCGTATTTTGCAAGTACGGCACTTTGGGACGCGGCCCACGATATAATATAAACAAATAAATAATTAATATAAAAATATAAATAAATATAAATAAATCATTATAAAGAAATATAAATTAATATATATATATATATATATATATATATATATATATATATATGTATATATATATATATATATATATAGAAAATTAATAAAAAATAAATAAAAAGTAAAACTCGGCTCGTGTTCGTGTTGCAAATTCGCCTCGTGTTTGTGTTGCAAACTCGCCTCATGTTCGTGTTGCGAACTCGCCGCGGTTGTGCCAAATTCGCCGCGGTTGGGCTAGACCCTCTCAGGGTCTGTGGTATAAACGACTGGTAATGAAGACTACAATCTCTCTGAGTCAACCAAATCCACGGCAGGCGAGTGGTATTTTGAATTTTGTTAAATCAGTGGACAAGCTGGTTCATATGAGGGCGTATGGGAGGCCAGTGGGGTCAAAAAGGTGGCAGTGCAGTATTTAAAGGATCGATGCCCAAGGTTGCAGGGAGGGCCCAGCCTGATTTTTTTTAAGGATTTTTGTTTTTCTTTTATTTGTTTTGTATATACATTGGATGCATTGTGTTGGTGAGTGCAATTCCAAATAAATAAATATATAAGTTTGATTTTATGTTAATTGAACCTACTGTGCCCTGAATCCGAGGACAGATCCGAGACTGTTGGACAATCTACGGTTGTGCCAAACTCGCCGCGGTTGTGTCAAACTCGGCATGGTTGTGTCAAATTCGACGTTTCATATCCGCTCTAGCGTGCCATATAGCAATCGATCCTTCAGGTGAGACTATTAGTCTAGGCGAAGGGGTGCAAAATACAGCACATTGTCTCATAAATATAAAGCATAAGAACCTTGGCACAATTATTCCCGCTTCACCCCATACGAATCATTTCATGGGTGTGAGTCCAAAATATACAACACTTTTCTCCCTTAGCAACGGTTGCTAGGTAACAAATTACCTTAGCAACAGGCATTTTTGGAGCTACTTCCTAGCTGGATACCACCACTTCATTTGTTACTACCACCCCCAGAAATAAACCAATCAACAACTCGTAATTTCTCTAGAAGACCCCCAACACAACTACAATCTGGATTTTCCCAAAATAAAATGGAAAATTGACATTATTCCCCTTTATACCTTGGCTTTTGATGGGTTTTCTTATGTCCTATCGACCAGTCTAAGGTCCATATCCTGCATGCAATGTATCATGGAGTTCAATGTCTGTACCCTCAATAATTATCGTCATTTTATCTTGTTTTAGACTAAGTTCTTACATTGCTTCTACTGGATTCCAATCTTTGATTTGTACACTATATTATAGGTTTAGACATGTAGTCTCAATTCCATTTTATCTTGCGTTAAATTCTCGTAATACTTTTAATATATCCACAGATATGTTTTCCTCAATGTCATACTGTGATTGATGCAGAATGAAATCTTCATAATGATTTTCATGAATGCGTTATTAATGAAAAATCATATTTGCTTGGTTATTATGATTCTTACCATATAGTATATTTTTCTACTTTCCTTGCTCATCAATCTACACCTTTAATCTCTTTCTAACTATCTCATATTTTTCATTAATAGGAACCTAGATAAATTATCTACTATGGCATTTTGAATAAAACCAAATTGTTTAGTACAACACTCGTCTTGTTGTTTATATACATTCTTCTTCCTTCCTTTCTCATCGTCTACTCCTTTAAAACCTTTTCCTAGCTATCAAAAATGTCTAGTTTCAATTTTCATCACGGTTATATCTTATGTTATGTTTTACACACAAATGCAATAAATTTTATTTTCATGGTGATTTTTGAGAGCTCAATCGTCTGTAATTATATAAACTTGTAACTTAAATTAACTTTTCGTGTGACTTTTGTTAGTAATAGTTAAGATATTTTAATATTTTCTTTGTTTATTTGTTATTGTTATTCACCGACTTTGGTAATCTACCCCACTTTTCAACCAGTTCTTTTGGCAGCACTATACACCACTATGACACGATATTACGAGTACCAAAGACTTATGTCGATACTATACCACTGAAACTTTAAAACCCCACACGAACCCGCTATAAACGTCACAATCCATTTTCGTTATTTCATGCGAGAACAACATGCAGTCTTACAACATTCTGATGACATTGTCATACTTTACTTATCACGCTTAAAGCCGCATTTTCTATTTACGGTTTTTCTGACACCGGGTTTACTTCTGATGATGATGCTGCTCCGGGTTGATATCGAGAATTACTCATTCGAGAATTGCATTCGACATGGTCGCCGGGGAGGAGGTGTCTCCCTTGGTCTTTCATGCCCGATTATAAAATTATTGCCTCGAGACCCGACCGTCTCCCTTGACAGTGCCGATTGCGATTCTAATTTTCATTGAGTTATCCTTAAACCTCCGTTAAAAAAATTGTCGGCAGTATCTACAACCGATTATGTTATTTACTCTGATTTCATAGCTCATCTGGGGAATAACGCTTAACATCATGTTCCAGTGAAAGAACCCCTGCGACTTAATGGGCGATCACTATCGATTTATTCTCATCGATTCTGACCCCCATTTAATGAATTCATTAATGTTGTCATATTCTCATGACTTCATTTCCAGCATTGCTCGCCCAACGCTAATTTAAACATTATAGTACTGGGCATAACCAGAGTCCTCTTAATTGATAATTTATTTTTGCCATGACATCGGATCCCATATTAAATCAGTGTTATGATTACTGAATCTTTCGGACCATTTTTCCAATCGTCCTCACACCACAAAAATATAGGCCTACACTACAACCCCACCTCCCTGTGACTAGGACAATCTCGCAGGTTCAAGCCCATAACAACTAAAGGCCCTACATACTGCGTTTTCTATCGTTGATTTGGACAAACGTACCGCCATAGAAAGAACCCGGAAAAACATCAAGCCATATGAATTAAATTTATTCTAACTTCGGCACTTTTGAATATTCACTGCCAACTTAAAAATATACCATCTCAAAACGCAATTCAACCTATAAAACGCATGGTCACATAAAGGCTAATTAAATCATTCAAACTAAAGATAAACTATATAAAACATACGTCCTAAGCAAATATGAAAATAAATTAAAATACACCAAATACCGAAATCACTTAAATTTCGTTTATTTTGCCGCCTGAGTAAAAATCATATATAACTAGTAAAAAATTGAAATAATACATCGAATACCAAAGAACTATGGAAACCTTAAACAAATTACTAAGTCGCATAGAAAAGTCAACTTTCCCGACTTCTTGTTAATAATGTGTGTGGAAAGGATTACTGATAAAGCAGTTATTGCAGAAAACTTCAATACTTTTTTTGCTGGACATCATGGTACTGATAAGATTCCTGAAACAAATCCTGATTTTTAAAACCCCTTTCACGGCCTATAACAACTCTGATAGTCTGTTTCTATACCCCACCTGTCCAGATGAAACAAAACTAACCAACCTATGAACTTCAAAACAGCAATACAGTGCTTCAGATGATATTAGTAATACTCTTTTTGAAACAGTTATTCCAACTCGCTGGTGTTCTTCCCAACATTTTTCATTTCTTCCCTTGTACTTGGTATATTCCCAATCTAACTAAAGCATCGAAGTAATACCTATATTTTAATCTGCGACAAGCACGATGTTTCAACCTATAGGCCTATATCAATCCTCCCGTCGATATCCTACCCTTCTTGAACAAATGTTATACACTCGTATTTCTAATTTCATAACAAAGCATGACATACTTACCCCTCATTCAATTTGGTTTTAGATCTAAACGGCTATCATACATGGCTTACATGAAACTCTATTGTAAAAGTACTGAATCTTTTGGATAACAAATTCCATAAATTGGTATATTCTGGACTTCGTAAGGCCTTTGTACCATAATCGGACATTCTCCTCTCTAAGCTCAATAAAATATGGTATCAGAGGTGTTGCTAATTGATTGGTTTAGGATTTTACCTGTTTAAAGAAAACAACGCGTTTGTTTAAATTGATAGCAGTCTTTTCTGACCCCGCAACCATCACCTGCGGAGTTCCTCAAGCTCAATTTAGGGCCACTTTATTCTTATAATATATTAACGACCCTCCCACTTTGTTCCAAAAAGCCACATTTTATACTATTTGCTGCTGACACAAATATCTTTTCACTTTTCTACTCTCCCTCTCATCCTGATCCTCGTGCACTGAAAACTATAAATCATGAACTTAAAGCTATTTCTAAACTGTCAATTAAACAATTATCTTGAAGTTAAAGAAGACTAACATTGACTTTACAAATAAACACAGGAATAACCAGATATTAAAGTACATAAAAATTGCGACGCATTTATCCACAAGTTCTAACTACTAATTTCTTGGCATTCTTATTGATATAATATATCCCGGACTTCTCATACAAAAAAACACAATTTCAAAAATTATCTCCACTACAATGGAAGTTATTCGTTAAGTTCGACCATTTTTACCACCAAAATCCTTCATAACACTTTTACAATTGTCTTGTTTACCGTACATATCATATGGTGCTATGGCTTGGGCCGACGCTAACAACAGTGGTTTAGATTACTTGTTCCTACTTCATAAACGTGTTAATTAGAACTGCAACATTCCTGTGTTGCTCTACAGATCCCTGTTTTCTCATCTCTTAAAACCTTGAAAGTCCCCCTACATTTTAACAGCTCCAACTTGCTACCTTCATGTATCAATTTAATGCATAACTTGGGCTGCCACATGATCTTCTTGAGTCAGATTTCTTCAATTTCCATACTCGCACTCATCATTATCAAACCAGGCATGCCGACATTCCTCATATTAAAATGTTTAACACTGTCCTGGCAAATAACACAATAAGAATTCAAGGTCCCTTACTTTGGTCTAACTTACCATCCCATTTAAAAACTGCCCCCTCACTCATTTCTTTCAAAACAAAAATGAAAAAACATCTTATCAGTTCCTATAGTGCTGTTATCCATTCCTAATTTTTTTTTAATAGTCATTATCTATTTTTTAAATCCAATAGTCGGATTGTGTTTAACTGTTATTTTGTGAACGTCCTGTTCGTATTGTTGTTTTGTGTACTTGTGCCCTGTTCTTGAATTTCATTGTTACATAGTTTTTGTATATGTAATCTTGAAGAGGCCACTGCACCCCCACGCCTTGCGTTTAGCAGTGACCTCGTTCACCACTGGTACAGCAATGGTCATCTCATAAAATAATAGTATGTTACTCAAGATACCATACTGCCAACCCCCCTTTTTAATAGGCATATCTCTTTTGTAATATGTTGCAAATTATATTCCTGAATGTTGTATTTTGTAATGTCATTAAATCTTAATTTTTTGCAGGGAAATCCTGTGATGTTGGCAGGTCTTGTGCTTAATTCCCTTCAGTTAGTGGTCTCAATGATTGATTTATTTAAAGTATCACTTGTGTCTATATATTTTCATAAATACTCAATTATCATTGTACTATATAGATCATATTGTTATTATTATCTATATATTTTGCTGATCTTGTGATGAACAAAAATAAATATTGATGTTGATTGAATATAAAAAACGGCCCATCAAGATGGCACTTAACTGGGTGCAAAATACAATATTTCCTTTTAAATACTTATAGCAACATATACACGGTATAACAATCCATTTCGTGCCATATGTGCCCTTTCGTGTCATCAAGTGTTTCCAATTCAGATGGGCGTCCAAAATGGCCATCAAAATAGACATTTCCATTAAATACGTCTTACAGCAATAAAGTCATGAATGTTCAAATAATAATACATTATTAATGAAATAAATGTTCAATCATATAACAAAATAGACAAAATTAAGCAAAAGATTTACAGATGGGAGGGTGTTGGTTCTGCTATCAGACAGCATGGTTTTGATGGCAGATCTGTAGCCTTTATTTCAGTGTAAGTTGATTTGGTAAAGTCAGTCATCATTTTTCTTTGTTCTGGTTCAAATGTTAGGTAGAATGGCCGAACCATGGTTGGTTATCATCACTCCAGTCGAGTTACCTGAATCAGTTGTAACTTCCGGCATCAACGGACGATACTGTATCATGGAAATGAACCAGTGTATGGAACAGTGGATTGTGGTCACTATATTGTTTGCCGCTGCAGTGATAAATTGGACCTTTATGGGAGGCAGACTGTCGCAATCTTGAAATAATACCAAATACATTGTTTCATAATAAAGTAATATACCATCGTACGATCATTAATCTTGATGTAGGACACACCAAGACCAAAAACGCTATCAAGAAACTGGCCGTTCCATGATTAACGCGAAGGACCTTAAGTTCCAAGGAAATTGGCAGCTGCAGGCATTTCCCGGTCTTGACTGTGACAACCTTGGGGGTACTTTACTAGTTTTCTTTTACTATAGTCCCGGCGCCTTTTAATGCAGTTGAACACAAGTAGCTGAGCAATGGTGAGCACTGGTTGGCTAAGGCATGTGTTGATGGTTTGATCTTTGATCTGGTATAATATTTGACCCATTGATGATCATGCCGACTTGTGACAAAAGCGACTGCGGCATCAGCGGTAATGATTCCACTTGACTGCTGTGGTCAAGCAGTCATACCCTGAGAATGACACCTGTGTAAAAAGTCATGTCGGACCCTATCAGCAATTTGGGTCATCTTGAGCAGTCTCATATCCTTGTCGCAGAACAGTGCCTATGCCATCCTCATATGCCATGAAAACATCTCTCGTTTCCTTATAAGCTCTCATTCCTGGGAGATGAATGAAGATCCGGTCTTTGAGGTGCGTACTATTTACTTCTGAAGTATATACAACAACAGGCTAATCCAGCCACTCTGTATACAGCAAACCGAACACCTTTATGTCTTCCATCCTGTCTGCTCTCCTCAATGCAGGATATCAGCTCACCTAATGCGATATCTTTGCATGTGTTTTCACTTAACACTTAAGTGACCAAGGGGTTTTCACTCCCGTTGGTGCCCGGGAGATGTGTTATTTGGGTCCATGTTGGGCAAAAGAACGGAAAATTCAAATGAGCCTCGCGCTTACATCAAAAATTTTGAAAACTTATCTATCAGTGGGATGTGTCAAATGTTCTTTGGTGTCTAGCTGTCCAAAGGACATATTTAGACCAGTCACCTGGGTAGGTGAATGTAAACGGCTTGCCATTTTAAAGTATGCAGAGGTAGGGTAGTTCATGCTGGGGAGGTCATTTGGTGACGTATGCAGGGCTAGGGGTAGTTGACCATTATCTCATCTTCCATCACCAAATAGAAACTATACAAATAAAATATACATAAATAAACAAAAGTCCTAGATATGAGGATATATGATTAAATAGTCAATAGGGGCATTCGTTCACTACTCATTGTTATTGCCATCAACAAATAGTCAAAGCAAGAGGGACTTGCTCAGATGGTGCACAAACATGGAACTATGATGTTTAGCAGCTGATAATTATACAGAGTGAATATTATCCAATGTTTTTTATAATAACGTATGATGTTATAAGAAATCTTGGTCAACAGGCAATTTTCTACTGGTTGCTAATGAAAATACATTGCCTAACAACTGAAATTTGGTCTTGTGTTGTTGGCAAGTGCTTAAAATAATGTTTTAGGAAATTTGAAGTTGTAGTCACTAAAATACATTCTAGTCATTGAATATCATTGCTCCATCGTCATCCTATGTAACGGTTGCTAAGGAAAATATGTTGCCTAGCAACCGTTGCTATACTATAGAGAGTTAATTTTGGCTCTACCCCTGAAAATGTTTAGAATGTTGTTTCGATCATTTGTGCCAAGTTTCATGCTTTTATCATAATCTGAACATTATTTTCACCCCTCGCCTAGACTATATACAAAATCCACAACACATAAAAGTCGCACTGGATAAACATACAAGAGTCATCGAAAACTTTTACATGCTATCGCCTAGCTACACCACCTGACAAAAATCACTATCAACCACATTCTTTTAATTTTAATAACGTAAAGCTAAGAAAAGTAACTACGCCTGATAAGCATCTTGAAAGCAAAGACCATATCATTGGTCTCTTTCCATTGCATCAAACCAAAAGCTTAATGAATATGCGTTACCCTAAAGAAATTCCTTTGCCCTAACTCTAGGTAATTGTATAACATTTAATCTCATATGTTTCCAAACTCAATACAATTCACAGGACCCTAGCTCAATTTCCCAAAGGAGGGAGATGCATCGCCGCGATATTGCTTCGAGGGATTGAGTGGGTACGTTTGAACAATTGAACACCACTCTGAACTAATATGACGGCTAGAAATCTGTCCTTTGTCAAAACAGTTGCTAAATGTGTAAAATGTCAAGTGATAATAAAAATTATTTATGACATGTTTGATGCAGTAATTAAAAAGTAAAATCTAACTACAGACTGATCTGTTGTAAATATTTCAAAGGCTAACCCCAAAAAGTACTTTAATTGCCAAAGCAAAAGGGTGTACGTTTGTCCAGTGTACTTTCAGGTTTTAAAAATCGGCGAAAAATGTCCATTTAACAGCAAAGGAAAAACAACCAATCAGTAAAATTACCAGATATTCAAAACTTTGTGAGCATGGTAAATAATGAATTAAACATGCTAAACGTTAAAGCAATATAGGACATTTTTGATGAGCGCCCCCCCCCCAATAAGATTTTTGCATAGTTGCATTGGTAAAAGTTTGGAAATAACATGCAAATTATGAATCCTATTTTGCTCCTTTAAAATTATTTTGGTAAATCTAAGCAGTTATTTAATTAAAATCACATTCTAAATAATATTTTCTTATAAAGTATACCTACAGGACTTCGTGTTTGTTATCAATGGCAACCATAGATGACTTCCAATTTGTCTCCTGTATTGTAGGAGAAATTATTCTTATATTTTCTTTCAAAATATTTTCACAAAACTACGGAGCTGTCTCCTGCCTAGTGTTTAGGGGGAAAGTGCTAACAACATAAATAACGTTACCTCCTTTTTGCGTTGATCGTCACGTTGGTAGTTATTTTTCTCTATGGACGTATAATTTTGATGGGCATCAATATTATCACACTGGTTATTTCATCATCTTAAAATCCTCACAAAAGTTGGGCCTTCAAAGTAAGGACTCCAAAATTTCCCCAAAAATCCTAACCTATCGCTTCCTATTTTATCCACTCACATAACCATGCTAACTGAATAATATTTAAAGAGTATTGGATCAATTACTATTACACATGACCTATAATGATTTCGAAGCGGTTCGCCATGGATGCGGCAAAATGATTTCCAAATTGGATCTGTCTCATTTGGCAGTTCTCCTAACAGCAAAACATCAGATAGGAATAGACTGCTCCGCTTGCGAATTACCAGTCGAATTTTTGCGTATACGAAGTTGATTTTAGTTAAGGAGATCATTGTAATTATTTGGCTAAATCTTTTCCTCCATTAGGCTAAAAAAATCGGCGGTGGTTTAAGCGAAATCCTACGCTCGTTGCAAATTGGTGGAATGTTCATGCCTGGATTGTTGTTTTAAAATAATTGAAAGGATATTGTATTCGACATTGAAGTAGTGTAATGTTCTTGACGATTCCAAATATCGGCCAAGACTAAATATCTTGTGAAACAACTAGTGTCTATTCGATTGAACGCAGATATCTGTCGATTAGCTTAACATCTGCCACTGCAGACCCCCTAGTGCATTCGGATATATATATCAGATCTAACGTACAAAACGACTTTTGAAAAAAAAAATAATTGGATTAGGGGGAAATTGAATTATTAACCTAGAACTCAAACAAGAAAAAAACGCTACCTCTCTTTTTGTGATGATCATCATAATTTCCTGCAAAACGACATACATCGAAAAAGCAAACATTTAAAATGATATTGAAGACAAGATCAAAACTCAAAAAGCCATAGCCTGAGGCGACGTGCCCCAAACACAGTTTCAATTACCAAAAAAAAAAACACATCAAACACCAATTCTACACAAAAACAATTCAAACCCAGTTTTGTAACTGGTCAAGAATAATTGGTACTGCTAGCTAGCCAATCAACAAGCTTTGGAACAGACCCCCACGCCCCCTTGGATTTCATTGTACTTTTATTTCAAGCATGATAGAAGAAAAGCCTATTTGGAACCAAATTTTACTCTCCTGGTTAGGCCGTCTTCCTAGACAAAAGTATCACTTCCTGTTTGCGAATAAATGCAGAAGTTGGATTTTACCAGCCTGTGTGTTCCAGTAGTAACAAGTCATGGGCAGTGTGTTTGCGTTCCTTGTTAGTGAAAAGCTATGGATAGGCATGTTTAAACAGCGTGACGCTTTATTGATTTTGTAGTACCCGGTACTCATAAGGTCAAGAAGGTGAATTGACCTATGCTGTCTTTATTTATGTGTCATGATTTTTAAGAACAGAAACAACATTTATAATTTGATAGCTTATAATATTCTGCTGTGAAAAACTGCTATAGGCCTTCGATAAATATTTAAGTTCTAGTATTACAAATTCCAAGTAAATTTTGATAGGTTTTATTTTCGTTTGGAGAAAGCAGTAGTGTACGAGGGTGTGCTTACACAGGGCAATTATTTATTGATAGTACACTGACAAGTTATCTAAATGCGCATGACCTGCTCCGAGAATCAAGTAACTTGTAATTGGAAATTAAACTTGATTTCGATCGGTTTCTAAAGTATTTCATATTATAACATTGTTTTACATTGTTGTCCAGAGAATTCCAAAAAGTTGGTCCACAATTACTTGTAGCATGGTTTCAGACAAATTTCTTCGTTTTAGTAATTTGATGGTTATATTTCATAAAATACTCTTAAAACATTATAGAAGTTGATTTGTGTGGTGTTTGTACATAAAGTTACCAAGGTTGAGCTTAAATATATCGTAAACATTAAGATTTCTTTCCTCTTTCCACAAACCCGAAAATTATCCATTTTCATTACCATATTCTGAATTAGCATACAAAATATTGCTATAGTATTTTTTTTATTTCTAAATTTTACTTGAGAAAAATGGAATTCCCCCAGTGCTATATTGAGATCAGGTCAGACGTTGTTTATTAGTGAGCAACGTACTAATTAGCTTGGGTTTTTTCATCTGCTGTGTGTTGCAAAAGAGATTGCAAAATAGGTAGTTTCCCATGATGTCAATAATGTAAGATGATGCAATACATTTGATGTCATTTATGTAAGATCCAATCGGACAATGTCAGGTAATGTTTATGCATGATGGTGTTGTAATGGCTGTTTATAGATGAAGAAAACCAGTTGTGAAATATGAGATTTTGCAAGTTTAAAAACCCTTTCTTTTTTGCCATAATAAAGACTGTACAAAAAAGTTTGCCCCCCACTAGTAGATGGCAAAATATAACCTATTGTTAATTCAGAACACCAAAAACAAATTGCTAAAATTTCTTTTAAAAATATTTAAAAGAGCATTTCTTCAGGCTTCTAGAGAATTTCAGTTTGTGTCTATAGGGCATTCCAAACTGAAGAATCACGATTTTATTTTGCTTTTGTTATTAATGTTGTAAGTGAGCATGGTTGGAACAAAATCTGCCAAGTTAATCAGATCAAGGGTCAGATCCAGGTGGGAGATGCTCACCAGGTGCAATACCGAAGATGTTACTTGGTTGATGGCAAGTCTTCTTCACAAGGCGACTTCTTGACCTCCTTAGAGTGTTTCAGAGGTTGGAGTTTGCTTAAGAACTTCTCTGGATTTAAGGCGGTTGGCAGCAGTATTAGTCCAGTCATAGGGTGATTCAGATTAGATACTTGGCAGACGCTCTTGGCTGCCGCTCGCTCGACGGATGTCTGGTGGAGCGATTCCTGCTAGGATGTATTTTTCCGTTGGTTGTTGGACGGAGGCATCCTGTGATAAGCCCGGCCCAGTAGGCATTTAACGATGGATCAAGCTTCTTGGTGTGTGTTGATCTTTCCCATACAGGGGCAAGCATACTCGCACATGAGTAGCACAGGGCAAGTAGTAACCGGCGATATAGGGTATGTGGGGCGAGCACCCCATCTTGTTCCAGTGAGTTTGTTCAAGATGTTATTGCGCGTGAAAACATACTTTAATCTGTCTTCTCGATAGGGTCTTATAGAAGAGTGAGGTCCAGGTAACTCCTAGGTAGGACAGGGTTATCACAGTGCTCCAGGGGTGTTCAAGACCAGGTACTTGAAGCTGACGTTTGGTTCACTGGTTGTGTGCGTAGATGGAAAAAGCACACACTGTGTCTTAGATGGATTTCACGTAGGTGGTTTTCCTCCTTATAAGGAGTGGTTTCATCCAAAGCTTTGGAGAGGGCTCTTTGACAACTGTGAAATCGGCATCTTGTGCGCTAATTCCCAGATCGTCTGCATAATAAAACGACAGGTTCCTGCATCCTAGGTTGGTCGTTGGTATGATGTTGAACAGGAGGAAGGTGCAAGCACACTCCCTGTGGTACACCATTCTTGAGCCTACGCCATCGGCTCGTCTTAGCTCCTAGATGACCACAAAGGTGAACATCCTGTTTGCCAGCCAATCTCGGATAAACTCAGTCAAGCGAATGTCCTTGTAATTTCCAGATTCTTATGGAGTAGGCATCGTGATTAGCAGTGTCGTACGCTGCTGATAGGCGAGCACAACTCCGGTTACCAACCCTTCTCGAAACCAGACCTCAATGTGTTGATTGGATGGATCTTTTCCTAGGCTTTTAGGGGAGGGGCCTCCAAACAGTGATTTCCTCCAGATCTTGGGAACACTGTGGGAAATAAGGCAGCAATTGTAGAGCTCAAGAAGGCATCGTTGCTAATGGGCCAAGATTTCTTAGCTGCTCAGTAGAGATGTCAAGGGCCTACTGATTCGGTTGAAGTTGAGCAATAAACGGATTCCAATCGTCCATGTGGAAGGGCGAGTGAAACAGGGTCACCACTATACCTCGTATGGTATAGTTGATCTTCTTAGTTTCTTGCTGCCACTTGCCATTTAAAAGCAGTGGTGGGCAACTTGGTTGTGTGTGACATTTGGCTGCTTTGGAGGTTATGTTGGATCCCCTCGGAGCTTCCGGTTGGTAGACCATGCTTTCTTGCTGTTATGGGTCATATCGGTGGATTCAATTAAAGTATGCCAGGTTTTGGTCTTTTCCTGGGAGATCCTCTCCGAAACTTCCTCACCTTTAGCAGTTGTTTCAGCCGAGAAAGGATCAGCTCCAAACATGGTGATATACTCTTGATATAACTACTCAATTGTTATAACCCCATAGCGTAAATCATTTCTTACATTATCTTTAGTGAAGATAAATGGTTGAAATTGTGTAGATTCTTAATACATCATTCCTGTAATATAAAGTCAAGGATATTTAATTTGACATTGAAGTACCAGCAGTATTCTTGATTACCCTTAATAAGTGGAAAAGTATAAAAATAGCCTAAAAAGTACACTTTTGTTGTCTAACCGATTGAACATTGTCGTCTCTCGACATTTATTGAACAGATTAAATGGGCATTGACTTGAAACACAGCCTCATCCCCTCAACTAACCTGATAAAAGTTGATAAAAATATCTTAGTATAAGCTGAACTCTTATATCGGTTGTCCCTGTAAGAAATTCAAAATTTACATTTCTCCGTAAAAGGATAGGAATTACAGCATATTAGCCAATGAGCCACATGCTCATTGAGGGCACATGTGGTCCAGTGGATCAGCGTTCGGCCCGCACGCCAAAGGTCGTGGGTTCGAGCCCCGCTGGGGTCAAAGTGTTTCGTCCTTGAGTAAGGCGCTTTACCTCAATTACTCATCTCTACCCAGGTATGGGTACGGGCATTATTCAATGTTGGGAAGGTAACAGACTCGCTGTAGATGAGGTGTGGCGATCCCATGGCAGCAACATTATATGGAGGAGTCTGGCCCAATCGCTTCGAAAGAGAGATGGGCACTCCGTTCCTGTGTATACAGGGCCGTCCCCTTTACCTTTTTTTATTAAATCCTAAATTTCTACACCAAACAACTAACACTGAAAAGCTCGACACCGACTTGGTGTTAACATTTTAACACCCCTGTTTTTGCAGTGTAGAACCCCTTAAAATATGCTATTGAAAATGATTGTTCTACCTATTTGCATATCTAAAACCAGATGGTAATCTTGCGCGGATTTGTAAAATTTACAAAACGCAAATGTGAGCAACTGTTTGAACAATGCTAAGCAGGTGAAATGCATTTATGACAACTAATATGTAGAGACGTGCAAGATCTGTAGCCTATGCTAAAATAACAAAACAAAACAGCGTGGATATACAGATGCCATTAATTGAATGCTATAGCGCCCTCTATTGCCCTCTATTTTTCATTTGATCTGTGAAAACTGCGTTTTAAGAAAACAATCGTGTTTGCTCACAATTGCATTTCGTAAAATTTCACACAGGGTGTAACTATTGCATTAAAAAAATCCAAAGCAGGAGTTGAATTTGATACGCTCTAAATACTAGTTGCTTTATCACTGTTTTGTTACAACAAAATATTGTATAGGTTGTAAAACCCGAGTGTAGCGGGGCAGGGCGAGTGTGAGTTGGGCAATGTATTTCAAAGATGGCTCGAAACCTTAGTTTACTATTGCACAAATCCAAGAACAAACAGTTACGCAGAAATTCAGGATCACTTTCACAATCACTTCTCTACGTGACAAGCAAATGTACAGTATAGCGGGAGTGTTCGCCGACCCTAGAACAATAAAGAAAAAAAGGTAAAAAAGGATATACAGCAATAACAGTGATAGGACAGAAAAGAATCACTTTGCCTCACTAATTTTCCCTTTTATTACTTCTAAAGCTATTCAATTTCAGTTTATTACTTACGTATTGTTAATTTTGATTCCTTCAAAATGACATTAATGCTTTTAAAATGTTATAAAAATGTTAAATGTCGTATCTCGGAAAGGTTTTGAAAATATTATTTCGAAAACGTTTAAAATAAAATAACTTCAAAACGTGCTGTTGATGTTTTTGAAGTTTTTAACGTTTGTTTAAAAAAAACCGCTTCAACATTATCACGTTCTGTCAAACAATAAAAGAGATTTAATCCCGGGGGTTTAATACAGTATGTCCTAAAAACCTTTTATCATCCTCTGGTCGTAGGGTACATGTGGTCCAGTGGAAAAAGTGCCCGACCCGCACGCCAAAGGTTGTGAGTTCGAGCCCCGCTGTGGCCAATGTGTTCCGCCCTTGAGTAAGGTGCTCTACCTCAATTACTCCTCTCTACCCAGGTGTATAAATGGGTACCGGCATTATTCAATGTCGGGAAGGTAACAGACTCGCTGTAGAGGAGGTGGCGATCCCTCTACAGCAACATTATATGGTGGAGTCAGGCCCAATCGCTTCGAAAGAGAGATGGGCACTGCGTTCCTGTGTATACAGCTCCGCCCCCTTTACTTTTTTTACCATCCTCTGGTCAGGAGAGCATGTTTCCTATACTTTCAAAGAATAGTAACGTAGCAAATCTGTCGTACTATCCTTTTTTAAAACGATAGTAATAGTAACATAGCAAATCTGTGTGAATATTGTAAATACCATTGAGTGCAAAATAGTATAAATGGATGATGCCCTGCTTCTGATCTTGCCAAACAAACAAACAAACAATAAAAAAGTAACCAGTAATAACTGAAATTGACCTTGAGTTACATCACACACTATAGTAGGTGTTATATTATGAACAGAGAATGCGTTAATGTTTTAAGCTTATTTACTTCAGACCGTAATGGATATAAAGAAAGGGAATTAAATTGTTGTTGTAAATTGATAATTTCTTGACTTAAGATTTTACGGTAAAGTGCCACTTTTTATGACAACATTATTTTTGGAAAAAGGGAGTGTGTGTTTATGCCAAAAGTGTTTTTTTGAAAAGCACCGACTATCGTGGTAGAGCCAAATGTTTCTTCTCTTCAAACCTTCTCTTCAAACCGTTTCTTCTCATCAGAACGGTATATTTACATATACAATTTATATTGATTATTGTATATGTCGCCCCTTTGGCTACATTGATGTGATTGCTCGAGACATCCAGCAGGATCCATCTGACATCCCCAACCTAATGACAAACAGGGACATTTGGCGCTACTTGGTGATCAGCATCTCGGCTGCGGCCGTTAGATAGATAGATATGTAAATATACCGTTCTGATGCTATCCGCTAGGAAAGCGAAGGACACCTTTCGAGCCTAACACTTATAGATGATATCTATCGTTCTTCTACCAACCCAGTCTTGTGGCTCAGTTGGTTAGAGCGCCGTCACTAGTAATAGGAGGTCGCCGGTTCGAACTCCGGAGCATTTCTGAGTTACTGTCATTTTCCCTATTCACTGTGAACACAGTGCAATTCATAGGCCCTATGACCATGTCACGCGGACTTTCTGGCTTAACGCATCGACATGAGAAAAACCACGTCGTTGCGAGAAAAGCGCTCAAGGGATTTTCTTGTAGAAGCTCTAATGTGAATATATTTCATAAATAACATATGTGCATTTTATTTTGATAGAACATTCAGAAAAAGCCGAAAATGGTTAATAAAGAAAAGAGTGTTATTTTTGGTCGGGTTATAATGCTAACTCGTGGCAAAAAGACCGTGATTGCTGGGCGTATTCAGAGGGCGCCATGGACAAACGGGTATAGACCTATCCTCTTCGTTAGAGCTGACAACAAGATAACTTATTCTCTAAATGGTGATGTAATTTGGTTGAATACGTGTGAAAAAGATCGCGAACGACAAGTTTCTAACAAGGCTTCCCACATGTGTAAAAACAAGGCTTCCTGCTCAACTGTTCATGCACACAGGGTGTGGGTAATCGCTCATCGACATAGCAGGCATGATCAGATGATTGGATTGGTTGCCCTGTGAGAGTGGGAGTCATTTACTACGATCAAACTTATGAATGGATTCATGTCACAATGATTAGGTTGGGGTGAGCAAAAGGCGAGGGCCGTTTAAATGGCATAACTGCACGTATGCAGCGCATATGGGTTTTTCAACACTTGTTGTGCGCTGGCAATCAAGATTAGTAAATATATTATAACAAAGGTGTGATTGTGAAAACACGCATAGAACCCAGAACTAAAGCATTTCTATGTCAAAATGTAAAAAAATATCCCATTTATTCCCGGGAACTCATCATCGAATTTACTCTAATTTAGAAAGCATTCTTTTCTATCATAACAATCAGAAAAGACCGCATTACGGAGTTGTGTAGTACGGGAGGTTGACGAAATTAGACAATCAGGAACATTGTAAGAAATAACAGCTGGTATAATTGGAGAATATATTATGATATATCATAACAAAAATAAAAAAAATCAGGAAATGTTGTATTCAATGTTGGTAGACTCAGGGGGGGCCGGTCTAAATCCAGTGAAATTTGGAAAAAACCCCTTGGAAGTAGAATTGCAGCCTCCTAAAGTAAAACTATTGCAAATTGCATTAACGGTTGGAAGATATTAAGTCGGTATTTGATATTTCCAAAGAAGAGTGTAAAAAAAGAGGGTTATATGCACCTTACCTTTTGCATAATAATACATTTTTAAATATAATATTGATATTGATTTTTATACGCGCTATAATGTTTTTAAAAATGAATGGAATACTCGTTATCTTGAGCGAGGCTTAAATGCAATCTCATGTTTACCGCTGTAATAACTTCCACCAAACATGGTCATGCATACTGCCAAAAATAGGTGGGGCATCTGACCGCCAGCTGCCTGTGTAGAAAAAGAGGTATGATATAATGGCTGTAGGGGGTTATTTATTTGGTCGCATGTGCAGGAGGTGTTTGTTATTGGGCATATTTTTCAACACTGAAATATTCGATTCCGAGCAACTAATCGTTCACACGATTGCTGTTGCTGATCATTTATCCTAGGCGGATTAACATTTGGAGAAGAATTCGGCAAGATTACATTCTGGGGGGATTGCAGGAGCTGTAATAAATCCTGATTTTTTTGTTCCTCCTCAAATATTGTTATATGGTCCTCCATTTTTCTGATACCTTTTAAAAATATTATTTTCTCAATTTTATTTGAGAAGAGATTTTCTCACGGAAAGAAAAAAAAAAAAAATAGTTTGTTTCCTATAAAAGAGAGAAAGGGGAATAGCCCTAGTTGTTGGCTAAGTCCCTTTTAGATTGCACAAAGGGAAGTGGGGAATTCCCCAAGGATGCTAACCTTAGAAACTTGTTTATGTTTTGAGATCAACATTGTAAGATCAGGGCATTTCCCCATAGAGTTAATATGAAGTGATGTGATTCAGGTTATCTTATGCATGATGCTGTTGTAATGTCTCTTTTTAGACTGGGAACTTTGTGAAGTAGTATATAATTTGATAGTTTGACGGTGGTTAAGTCTCGCCGTCAGCAGTTCAATCACTATACAGTATGTATAGCTCTGTCGGTTTCAATTAACTTAGATTCTGGTTTTGATTACTTATTTCAAAAAATACTCACGTTCGAAATAAATCACGAAAAGAAAGTTGTTCGGTATCTTTGGACCTAACACGTTTTTTACACGACCAAAGAAGGAAACCTTTTAAACCTTCAATCTGTAATCTGGGTATTTTACCCTCGTTTTGAAATGAGCGAATAAAGGTTGGTACCATAGTAATTACGTTTTGTGGAAGTTTCCATTGACTCAACTTTGAAGGTTGTAAAAGTTCGTCCGGATGATATGATTCACGTCAATATTGTCCGCCACAATGGTATGTAATACATAAATGCCAACTTTGTTCAACAGTACAAAATCCGAACCGTTGTATTGCACTGACTTTTTTGCATACACAAGAGATATATTCAAGGAGTCACACGGCAATTAACTTGAATGGACGGCATTACACGAGAGCTATGATTCTTTTGTTCATAACCAAAATGAATAACACAGATCGGTATTTCAACGATGCATTATGCCTGCATTATGCACGCGCACACACCTGAAATCAAGCAAGGTCCCCGAATCAATAATTATTTACTTTGAAGCGCCCTTAATTCACGAATGGGCCTGCCATCAAAGTTTCAAGTCAAAAGTCAATCACCTGGACCCAGTTTGTTTGTCGTTTGCCAGTTAAAATCCAGTGTATATTGAATCAAAATCAATAGAGAAATTGTTTTCAATTGGAACCCAACTATCTTGTTAGGTCCATGGTGAATACAAACTTTTCTTTCGTGATTTTTTTTGAAAGCGTCTATTTTTTGAAATTAATTAATTAAAACCGGAAATCTAGGTTAATTGAACAGACAATAGTTTGAATCTACAATAATGGTAGATTCTGCTCCACACGTGCCAAGATTTATTATATTGTCAATTCCATGTGAGAAGAGTGCTGAATTATTCTACTGTCGTGACGATAGAAATCGTGGGTGATTCATCTTGGACTTATTACTGTGGATTCATGTGATGTCGTCCGGGGACTTATTGTACCTTGTCGTCTTGAACGCTGGACAAAAGTTTATCTTCATGGACTGGAAGATTCCAATGGAATATACCTGAGGCATTTTTAAGCGTGACTTGCATGCCGTCAGTTTTGAAGTCTTCGCTGTGATGACATACACTGTTCATCGTTGACTGCAACGCTTCATGTAGACATTACGGTACATTCTTGCGGACAATAAGTATTAACTAATTGTTGTGTAATTGTGTAATTTTATTTATGTAATAAGGTTTGACATACCAAATTTCTTGAACCAATTACACACTCATTAAAATCTGTTATCTTGTATAAAATTAATATCACTTGTGCACAAGGCGCATATTTGTGTTTGAAAGGTATTTCTGACCTTTTTACGCCTCAAGACGTCATACCAAATTGAGCGCGTTAATCCGGGAAAAATGTGGAAAAAAAAAAAAAAACAAAAAATTTAGATTTGAGCCTTATTGTTCAGAATTTCACATTAAAAGTGTGATAATGTAAACATTGGCAAAATTTTGTGTGGATTCATGTACTCCCGATTGTATTTGGTTCAAGTTTAGTATATTGTGTTTGTAGATACAATCCACAATGGAATTTGATCCAGAAGTGTTCATAGGGCAATAACTTGGGAGAAGTTTTATGAGCTAAGAAGCCTGAGTTAATGAAATAGCCAAGCATTTACAGGACTTGAGGCACAACTGCTATGAAGCAAGCAATTCACAATCAAACATAATTTTGTTGAACGTTTGTCCAGGGAGATGTTTGGGATAGTTCATGAATGAGACAAAACGAGATGGGATTGCAAATTGAAAAAAGACAAGAATGGAAAAAGGAAAAGTTGGCAAAATGAATGAAACAAAAGGAAATGGAAATGGCAGATAAACAAAAAGAGCTTGAAGCCAACTAGAGTTTAGAAAAATTGAACAACGCTAGCTCATCAGACCTCTAAGCCCTCTGGTTTTTGACTCGGCGAAAAATATTCGCCTGGTTCCAAAATTTCAGGAACAAGAAGTTAGACAAATACTTCTTACACTTTAGGGAAATTGCATAATAGACTTGAATGGCAAAAGGAATCTTGGACCTTGTTGTACAGTCAAGTGTTCATAGGTAAGCCCGAAAATATCGGCCCATGGTCATTAGACCGCTGTAGTTGATTATGACGAGGTTAAGCAGGCAGTGCTCCAAGGCATATGAATTGTACCAGAGACAGCTTTACAGCTGTGTACAAATAAAACTTAACAATCACTAAAAATTATGAAAAAAAGAAACTGTGCATTTTTGCCAGATATTTGTACTTTATTTGTTAGACAAGAACAAAGCTAAAATCTTCGCTTTAATTCCATTCCAATTGGATGGACCCTAAGCGGAGGATATTGGTCAGTGAACACAAAGGATAAAATACCACATGGGCCAGTTTCACGTGAAAAGGTTGAAAAAACTAAAGGTATAAGGCGTGTAGCATCATTGTGGGCTTAAATCCTTTTCAAACAAAAGAATATTTGTACAGATCAGGTGAATGTATTATCATGCATGAACTAATCAATATATTATTTGGCAGTGAAAGGCACCAGAAATTTTATATCGTTGAGTGAGCTGAGGAATCACTTCAGGGGGACAATAATCATGAAATTCTTGGAAATTTGGGTGAATTTGACTGCGAAACAATGAAAACAGTCACAGTCTGTTGGGGACAAATGGGTGGACAACGCTGTACTGTGGAGGGGATTGTGGATAATTTACCCTTCCCCTATTCCCCAGTGCAAGATGCAGGGGAGGTATAAGATAAAGAAAACAATGTCAACAAAGAGCAATAAAGGAAAGGATGGTTGTGTTCGAACGTCTCAGTTTACTTTCAACAAGGGTGTTTTATGGTTTTACATCTGCTAAAAACCTGGAGTAAAGCTGAGACAACATGTCTGTTTGGAATTGAATTTCCTTATGCACATGTATTTATTAGCCATTGCGACAGTATAAAGTTATTAAAAAATGATGTTATTATCACAGAAGCAAGCATTATATACCTTATTTATTTAATTTCAATAAGAAGTCTTGAGGTGCTTTTAATGGTAACTTGTGATATCAGGATATAGTCGAAACTGGCCCAACGTGTTTTTCAACTGTCTCAAGTAATTAGCCATAAACTCCTGAACCAGACCCCCAAATTACACAAACGAAAAATCTCATGAAAGCTGGAACCCTCCTAAAAAGAATCAGTAGAACTTCAGTTGAGATGAACTTATTTTTTTGGCAAAAAAAAATTAATCTTGATTGATAGTTTTTTTTGGGACAGTCTGTAGCCAAAAATTCAGATCTGTCAGAAAAAGGATGACCAGACCCCTGTTTGAATTTGCCCGTGTAAGAACAAAATGTTTGACGATGGCTTCTCTCGAAAGAAGTAGGGCAAAATTTTTGGTCACTTTGGAGTGATGTTAGGTGAAGAGTGCCAAACAGTTGTCTACATCCAGATTATCAAAAACACATCTGGATGAAAAACAAATTGACAGTTTGCGTGAAGC
>JAMKCH010013125.1:0-25448 GCA_023653785.1 Ophioderma brevispina
TGAGTGCACCCATTTACAATTGATATAGCGTGTTTAATTTGTGATTAAAATATTTTATTTCGGTAGTTAAAATTGAGAAAAGATCGTAGCAGGGAAATTACCTCGTTTTATTATACAATAGAAAGTGAAATTTCCCTTGTGCTTTATTGATCATGTAATTCTGTTTGCACTTGGCTAGCCGGCTTAGCGATATTTTAAAAAATGATACTATAAATATAGAAGTTTCAAGGTTTGGTGCAATAAATTGCAGCGTGGGCGAAAATAAAATGTGTCATTAGTGTGAGATCAAATCAGCTCATGTTAGGGACTATGTTTATGCATGATGCTGCTTTAATAGATATGTTTAGATATGTAAACCCTGCTTCAATATTCCATTTTGATTTACATTTTGATTATACATTTTTATCCCGGATGTCCAGCATTAACACGTTACCCCAGCTCAAACAGGAATGAATGCTCAGGATGCTCGCCTGTGCCTTCAGCGTTCATTGTGTGTGGACTTGGACTTGAAGGTAAAACTCAACGCAGGTGTCAAAGTCTTCCTTGCTTATAGACACGTGCAACTACCAGATTTCAGCTGGCTTGGAAAATGGTTGCGTAAATATCAGCTGTCACCTATCCAGTGGGGTACACAGGAGGTTCGAGCACTTGGAAATTTGCTATTGATATTATGTAGTGTGGTGCGGGAATTAAGTCCTTCGTTATAATGAAACTGAATTTCGAAGTCTGGCTTGCATGTATTCATCCACTCTCTCTGTTCTAAGCCACCGCTTGTTAAAGTTAAATCGTGAGAGGAAGAGACAGGTTTTCCCAATTTCGCACTTGTTCCAATTGATTTGAAAAACCGACAACTGAATTTCGTACTAGAAAATCGGAAATCGCTTAACCTAGTCTAACCTGAGCCCATTGTTTACCAAAAAACTCCCGAAGGGGAAACATCCCCCCTCAGACCATCTTGGTCTGATTTTGGTATCAATGGAAAGAGGAGCACATAGCTATCTCGTGGTACCAAATCAAGTGTCTGTGGATATGTGTGTAGGAAATGTTGATACCTCTCTCGGGGGATCACTTTGGGATCACCCTGTATCGTACCTCTATAACCCCGGTGGATGTTTGGTTTTTTGGATGAAAAGGAGCGGAAAATGTCAATTAACAATTAACTTAAATAATTTGGCACCAAAAAGGATTTTTTTAGGAGCGGGAAAAAAGAGAGGGGTAACCACCCCCTTCGGGTAGACGAGGTTTAAAGCCCAAACCAATTTAAAATTAATTCTGTAACTTGTAATTTAATTATTTCTGTAACTGTAATTTAAGTATTCTGTTCATTCAATTGCATTTTGTGCATGTATTTTCAAACTTGTGTCATTTTATTTGGTTTACGTCCCAAATTTGCTCGTAAAAATTCTAAAAACCGACTTATTTCAATGTCGTCGTTTTTCATTGATATCCATTATCGTTTCCTTCAATCTAGTCGTGCGCATAAGCTTATTTTAAAAACATAAAGTGATCCTCTTGGGGATGGTTCTGATTTTTTTTTGGGAGGGGAATGTCTTCGGCATGCTCATTCTAGGTCGTTTCGTCTGAAAATTACGGCAAATAGGCCTATGTTAATTGTACCAATTATTTTAGCAGCAATTAATATGGTTCTTTGGGGATGGTCTTAAATGCTGTGTGTTTGTGTATGTCTGTCCAATTGTATCTTCAAAACAGCTTCATTTTGCCCGTGTTCTTGTTTTAGTCTTGTCCCCTTGCTTAGCGTGGCTTAATCACTGGGTCGATAGGAGCCATGTTACAAACAAATATAGCAGGGGTGCGATGAAATGTTATAATTTTAGAGGGTCTCACCAATAAACGGCACCTTGGATGCGCCCACCATTCTTTTCCCTCTTTCTTTTGGGTATAATTAGCTAATTTATTTTAACATTGTCACCTTGTGGAAATGCTTTAAAACTTAACCCTGGTTATTTCACCTTTAAAAGAATAATCGTTTTGATATCTTATCCTTTACAGGTTCTCAATCAATAAATGAGGCCGAAGAGGAGTTCGTATTGAACCTATCGTTCCAGATTGATCTTGAAGGAGAGATCACTGATTTTAATATTCTAACGAGTCAGAGTACCTACTACGTGTGCAATTGAAAACACCTCCTTAATCTCCCCGGTGATGGCACTATTGGAGGGTTTGTTAGGCTAGTGCAGGCAAATTCAATGAGGAAGCAGTGAATGCCGTGCTCAAGCAAGTGAAGCTGACGGTAAGAACTGCTAATCACATGGAAAAAAAACGGGTTACCCAATGTACCATTTATTATTTGGACAACTACTTAATAAATGGACTGTCGGTGAAAGGTGTATTTAGTGATTCTTGCGTATTTATAATTGTTTGCGATTCACTAGCTATCCTCAGGAAAGGTATTTCCCAAATTTAATTTGGATTCTCAGTTGGTTTTGATGTTATAAGCTATTAGCTGTATCACGCTGCCCAATAGACCACTGTGTTGTAATTAAGTACAAAATTACAAATTTCTGAGTAGACAGAATTGCATGCAATATTAGGCACACATACTATACTTGGGCTAACGATTCAATGATATAAAGCGGCCTGGACTAGGTGCGGGATCATGAATTCTAATTTTTAACTCACAAAATGTTGTCGCTTTGGCGTCGAAAAAGTACACAATGCCCTCTTTTGTTCTTCACCAGAATATCTATCTGCAACAAGTTTGCAGTGTTCCCAAAAAACCATCTTGAAAATATAGGTAAGCGAATCCTTTAAAACAAAAAAATTTTTACCTCAAGAGTTTAGAAAGGACTAAGAATGTTAACATTGGGAAGAGAGCTTGTTAAACAATTAAAGTATGTACGAGTTAAATGTTAAAGCAAACATTTAGAAACGTTTATTTTCATTTATTCATTGCAATCACGATATGATATAGAACAACAGATATGCTTAGTCAGAAATATGGATTGCAGTGGAATTGTTCCGATATCAGCGCGGTGGGTGATCCTGGCACCAGATTAAATTATCAAGGTGATCCTGGCACGATTATTCTCATTACACATTGAAACTGGGCCAATTAAGATGACAAATTTGTATTTGAGGAGATGTCGATGTATAATCAAAATTGTTACGCCGATTGTAGCCTACTGAATCTGAAAATTCACTTTGAAAATCCGAAAAAAAATGGATTTGAATTCTACCTATATAGTAAGTTAAAATGCTTGAATAATTAAATTTCGCCATTTCACGAGATCACAAGATATCGATGTGGGAATAGATCGTCGTCGCCGATCTGAGACGACTGCGTTCCGAACAAAATCCCAACTTTTGAAAATGCGAAAAAAAAAAACATTTTTGGAATTTACAATTTGTTATTTCGCGCGATATCGAGTGTGGAATCAAATTTTCACGCCGATTGGAGCCTACTGAGTCCGAAAAATTCCACTTTTTGAAAATCCGAAAAACATGGATTTTGGAATGCTACCTATAAGTAAGTTCCAATGCTTGGAATTAATGACATTTTTTCGTTCAGTCGTACTGTATTCCCCCTACACCGGCATCCAAAATACATATTGCAGATAACATATTGCACGTGAAAATATAGCTTGTTTCGGGCGTTCTATGTCAATTTATCTACATAAATATTCGTGAGATAAAAAATTTCATACTCTGTATTGACCGTATGTTTAATCAAGGCGGACTCAGAGATTTCGAAATAAATTCATTTCCAAATGTTTGGAGAGATCAATCAGATTTTTCGTTTTGATGTATTATAGTATAAAAATTCCATAGGACATTGTGAGTAACAAGAATTCAAGATCCGAAGCTATGACAGTTTGTGATTTTCGTATGAAGGACATTCGATTTGGGCATAAACCCTTAAACACATAGTGGACCATTCGGATATGTACTCAATGAAGCAGATCTTTTGTTCTATATATTCGGTTGACGTGAAATAAAAATAAAAGCTTTTTAAGGCTGACTTTAAAGCCATAGCAAACAAGACCCTAATTATTTTGTCAAAACTCTTGCCCAGAAGTGTGAAAATTGTTCCACGTTAGAAAATAAAATATGCAGTTAATATACATAATTTTGCTTACCAAAGGTTATTATCACACACCTCCGAACAAAGGTATTAATAGAGTAGTCTTGGTATTGGAAGTGTGTGATTTGGGAATTACAGTACATATTTTTCAACTTTTCTGAAGCTACAATAATTCTAACAATGGGGCCGGTATAAAAAATTGTTTAAAAATCTTAACAAAAAGTTTCTTTGGTGTAAGGTATAGGCGGTCCTGCTGGCTTCCAAGCACGGCTGTCAAGAAGCATTCTTCAGTGTGGATGGAGAAAGAGTTTAGGCATCGAGTTGCGGGTTAATAAGACTTCAAAGATTGCCAAAATGATGTTAAAGACATGGCTCATTTTCGACCCATGTAACTTCACCTCTCTGTAGGCTTTGAGAAGCAAGTCTTTTTCATGCATTGGTTTATGTATGAGTGGTCAGGCAAGATGGAAAGTCGGAAATGTTGCTGATAATTTGATAATCAGGTAAAGCCTTTCACTGTCTTTCTTGTCTTAATACGTGTGTGTGTTTTGGTGTGAGTTGCAGATTTGTGAACACGCGCACACGCGTGTGTGTGAGTGCGTGGCCAAGTCACTCTATAGAGATTAACATTGTGTTTTCCATTTGATAACAGGCTGTGACATTGACAAGCTGGATGAAGAACAGAATTTCAGCATCACTCTTTGTCATTGAACTGTGCATAGACAATATCTGTGAAACTAACCCCTTGTTAATGACTCAAAAGTTCCAATACCTCTCTGTAATACTTGATTGTACCAAACCTTCAGTGCCAGGAAATGGAAGAAAAGCATAGAAGGATTTGTGGAACAAACTGGAGAAAACATAGGTAGTGCTGCAATGATGTGGTCATTGGAAATTGGCATCGCTGTAAGTAGTCAAACAGAGCATTTCGTGATTATATCGCGACTTATGGTACCCCCCCCCCCCCCACGACAGCCATTTTTTAAAAATTCATATGAAACGTATTAGTTTAAAGTATTGTAGATAAACCTACCTTCCAAGGCATTTACAGGGTACGATTTATTAATCATAGCTTTTTGATAAAAAGGACACACTCTATGCTCCAGATGTGACCCAAACGCTACCTCTCAAACTCGGAACGTTGGTATCATTCCAAAACCTCGTATTTTCTCATTTCATCTATGGAATTAGTTGGAATGACGACCTGTACAATGTGGGACTACTGGTACAGAAAATAGTACGTTTTGTAGACAAATGTTTAATTGCCAACCTAAGGGTCACCATTCTGTGGTTAATAAAGACCTGCTTTATTCGAGCAGATGTATGGTGTTATTGGTTTGAACATAAAAATACTTAAAAATACATTCTTTAGCTTTTTCTAAAAGCTAATAAAGATGTTCTTTAGACAAGGATATGAGCTCAAAGATTATAATCACCACTGAGTAACAGATCAAAGTATGATAGGTAAAACACACGGAACCCTTAATTTCAATCAAAAATACCCAATTAAACAAACGGCCGTGCACGAACCATATGCATCTAAAGACATATAACAAGTACCCACATTCAAAATACAAGTTTTGAAATAAATATAAAATGTGCTTAAAGAGACAAGATGGTGCCATGGAGGAGAGTGGTATTATGTATTTAATCAGTAGCTGGTATACAGATCAGATCCAGAATTGATAGTACCCGGAATAAATCCCAGCAAGTGACCCCACCGGATTCGAACCCGACAAATTTGCTAATTTGCGCCCAAGGCAAGCCCACAAAAGCCACGCTCTCCACGAAAAAAAAAATTTATAAGTGGTTAATGGGAAATTTGCCTTTTTGGTTTTTTTTTCTATAACGACGTTTTAGGGCGAAATTTCATTTCCCCTAACGGATCCCTTTGTATTGCGGTTTTTATTTTTCCTGTTTGGATATTAATTTATTTTGAAAAAAAGAATTCGTTATAACCTTAATGCATGTTAAATGTTTTTTGTTAGTTGTTCACTAGTTAATGAAATTTGTCTTTTATATGCCCTAAACTACACGTGGGCGAAGTTTTCAATTTCCCCTAACGTTTCTTCATGTGTATTGCGCTCTTATTCTGTTTAGTATTTAACAAGGCTATGATATTAAGGTGGGTGCTAATTTAATGCAATTAATATTAGTATTATATCAGATTGTCATCTATTACACTCCTATTCCAAACCGACATCCTAACCTGTCAACCAACCCAATTCTGTACTGGGATACAATGCTGCTTGCCATAGCAATCAAAGTCAACCAACTCTTTGTGAATGCATGGCTGGCTGTAGATCCTTGCGATTTTGAGCTTTCTGTTGGTCTGGGAAAGTGGACACATCATGAAACATCACTTACATTTGATTTCGGGGTAGAGAAAACAATGGAGGTTACAGATGCAATAAAGATCAGGTATTGTTTAAGTATTAGTATATATTTTTCCATGGAGACGGCCAGCAAATGAGTATTAAAAGACCTCCCTTGACTGCGATTGTAACATCAGAAACCTGTTGGTAAGGTACGAATTGTGAGGCATGGTCTATACATAGGGACAGCTGTATAGATCACATGTTCCCCCCTCCACTATCTCAGTGATAGTTCTAGAGTGCTCAATGTATCTTTAATACACAGAGAACCAAGATATGATTTGAGTCTGTGCTTTGCCGCTAGAGAGCGGCCGAGAAGAGTGATTAGGATCATTGCAAATATTTTGTCTTTCAGATTATGGCAAAAATGCCCATTCACACTATCTGCCATCTTCGAAAGACTTGACCTATAGGTAGATGGGGTGTGTGATCTTCCATAGAAACTGTAGCCACCTGAATAATGAGCCCGATAACGAGCAAGAAAATTACTTGAACATTTATTCTTGCAGTTGATACATAATGAGAGGATATTAATAATAAGTAATAATCAAGGTTTAGTGTAATCTAATGTGGCCTGTATTTTTTTGGCCAAATTGCTAGCGACCTTTACAACCCCGTTAATAATTACCAGGACATGGAAAACAATGCAACTTGGAGGCAGCAGCTTAACAGCGCCAATGCAACGATTCAAAACAACTACACGAAACAACACCAGATGGGTTAGTGCAGCTTTCATGGTTCATTTGCCCATTCAAATGAACCATGGAGGAAAGTGGCATTCAGGTTGTAATCAATAGCTGTTATACAATCAAATCACAAATGGAGTTCCCGAATAAATAAAGGGCGTTGCAATGGTTTTGGGTGTATAATAATTATAATAGGGCTGTTTGGATATTAGAGTGTACGGTGCGCATGGCTACAGAGCCCATAGCTCTGTAGCCATGGCGCGTAGTTCAAGTGTATTATGTTTGCTAGAGATTACTTTTGCAGGGGAAGTTTCTGGAGCTTTGAGTTATGCACATAGGTAATTTAACAGAGCATGATGATGTGAACTTCCTATTTTTTTCTTAATTATCAGGAGATTACTAAGATCTTTTGCACAAAGTTTAAGAGATGATTTTCATGTAACTGGGACCGAGACTGCCATGTAAATCCATTTAGCAGTTTCACAAATTACCGTTTGGAAATCCCCAATTGCCCAAATCGAGCAGATCGTGTCCTACCCTACCTGTACAGAACCACAGGTATAGTTCACATCTTGAGCGATACGCTGTGACACAGAGATACAGAATGCTTGATGCTTGCCGTATTGTAGTCTAAAACGGTAACGAGATGAATAGTTACGGTCAGGTACAAGGTCACGTGTCAGGTATCAGATATCAGTTGCTCTCGGGGGCGACCGAGTATAAATCCGACTATGTTAAATCAAGGTCTCTACATGACCTTCTGCCCAAGTGCTATTATTTTTTTTACAAAAGAATCCGTTATCTCGGTCTAACAGTACAAAATTACCTTTCCCTCTGATTTCAAAAACGACGTCGATTGCGATAATCGGTTGTTTTTTTTCCAATGTAGGGATACGTACGTCATTTTACCTGAAGGTCCCCCGGAAGCAAATAATAACCAATCAAGCCCGGGACGTCATCAAATCTGTGATTTTTTCCAAAAAATTGGCTGTTATTCCATAATAAAATTCCTTTTAAGATTCAACATTGTATAGTGTTCTGAATTAATTAATATCCAATTGTCCCCGCATGAATGTGAAAAAAAATGGGTCAATAAGTCTACAAACTGGAAAACTAGTCAGCCGGCTAAATACCCTTACCGTGGACTGAAAGATCGGACATTCTGAGCCTTACCCGCAGTATGACCTTGAACAGGTTATTATGATTATTTAATATCCATAATTCGCAGATTGGGTTTTGGCAAGCGATACTCTTTCAATATCCTTATAATTTTCAAACATTGGGATACATTGGACGCAAAATTGCAACATTTTAGAATTTGATCCCTGTACAAACTTAACCCCTTATTTCCAAAACACACGGGGGAGTATTGGGGAGGCTTTTGATAGTTGCTCTTACAACATCAGGAAATATCCGACTACGTACTTATTTCGGCTGTTTTTCTATATCCAATGAAATAGTCGTTGTCAAAGAGTCTACTCAACCAGGGGTCACCGGAGGCCTGGTCGATGGCGAAGTACTCGGCCGAGCGGAGCGATGCGCAAGAGACTCCTCATGAGAGGGTGCTACCACCTCGTCTACATTGACGTATGTAAATCAAAATAAAGCCGCACACGGCCTTATGAAAGGCTAGGAAAACGAACAAGTTGTTGATATGTGAACTCGAAAAAGGTCCACTTATATTGAACCCAAATTATGTCATTTTAAAATGTTATATTTTTGGTTTGGAAGAGGCGATTGTGTCCCATGGATTTTGAATATTTTTCAGCAAAAGGTGCGTATATACTATCTTAAAATCTGAGTTTTTTATTTGGTTGTTTTAAAGATACACTATAGATAAATTGGACACAGAGGAACTTATTCCGCTATATTTTGCTGTGGTCGTCTGCATACATGGGAATTGTGAGACATTCCAATTTGATGGACACAGCTGTTGGTACCTATTCCATTCTGCAATTCAATTATGGTACCTTGCTTGCTGGAGGCTCTATAGGGAATACCTGAATCAACTGCCTGTTGGGGGTGTTACTGATGCAACCCATTGATTTGGTTGAATACACTCGGTGTAAAGGTATGAATACTCGGGGAAATAAAAACATTACACGCTTGCATAAAAAAACAAAAGGGTAAACGGTCGATATGATTTTATGTTAGATGAAATGGTATAAATCAAAAAGGTAGAATGATACAGGACATGCGCAAATTTTTATTCTTCAGTAAAAGCTGTGCCAGATATTGGGACTAAAGTTTACAAGATGTAAATTGAAGATAATAATAAACGTGTAATCGTTTCTTCAATAAGAGTTGCAAATAGAGGGCAATTAAAGGCTACTCAGAGCAGGTGAAAGATAGGGGTGAAATAAGGTGAAAGAAAAAGAGAGTGTGTGAAGATGACGTATTATGCTGGTGAAAATACAATCAAATAGTACGAAATAAAGAAATAATACTTAAAAATAAATGCCGTCAATAAGAAGTCATTTATTGAAAAAATGCATCAACTCTTTCTACATTCGGATCCGGAAATTTTGGTATATGACATGGTATCCTATGCACTGTTATACTGTCGTATAAAGTTTATGCATGAAAACGGAAAAATCCCGAATGATCTCTAACTTTGGAATTTTAGATGCCCACTTTCTTTAGTTCTAGATGAACATTTTTTAATTTACTACACACCACCACAACAAAATATATTTCGAAATCTGATACATGATGTTAAAATTATATTTTAAAAAAAAGCTTCTATTTTTCAACATGAAACAGACAGGAGACATTTCCAGGAAGAGCGCCCTCAATTTTTGTTTTTAACCCAGGTATTTGCATATTTGGAATGCTTATGCAGTTATAGGCTCACACCTGAAGTGAAGTAATAGCCGAATACGCCATCTTTATGTCTTTATGTAAATGAAACTACAAGGTTCGCGTTGTTCCTTTGTACTTGTTTGTACAAAAGAATCTTCGAAACGTTCTTGGTAAGATGGTCTGTAACCTTGAGGAAATCTTGTATCCTCAAAAAAAATATCGTTCCTCGTACTTTAGTAGCTAAAAATAAGACATTTGTTTTCTAACTATAAAAAAAACATCGATCATTTGGTTTCCAATACCAGGAGTTTGTGCATGACGAGGCATGTGTTTACCTCCCAGTACAAACGCGATCAAGGGGTATATAATTCAAGCTTGTAAATGTTATTTATACGAAGGCAATATTATTATGGGGCTGTATTATCCGTCCTACATTATTACAACATTTCAAAAGGTGCTGTCGTAAAAGCATTGTGAAAGCAGTTGGCATTAACGTAGAGACACAAAGTTGTCCATTTTACAAAAGAAAGAAGCAAAAAATGTCAACCTTGGCTATTTACATCGAATGACAGCATTTCTAGGAAAGGCTTATGGATAAGGAACTAATACATGTTCTGGCATGGACCAAATTTGAATGCGCTTTTAGAAATGGAAAAAACCAGAATGAAATATTTGTAAAACGGAAAACTTTGGTCTCAGATTAAGATTCCTCACATGGAGAACAAACGGATGTTATATCATCAGATGAACGTCATGTAAAGGATCATTTCGTGTAATGTTCATAATAAGACAGTTTTACGACAGGTAAGCGGATTGTTTTTTACAAAAATTACAACAAGATCATTCTGGAGGAGTAGGTCTTCAGTGGTGTACGGATGAAGGTATTTTTGGGCGTCTTTAAGGTTACTGAACAAATAATTTTGTAACAACGCTGCCAACGCATCCTGCACCTTAAAATTGCTCAGATGATCATTGAGCGGTGGGTCTTGAAAGGAATGATAAAAGTTCATGTAAACATTTCCGATCATATTAAACAAAAGTAGTGTTACATTTGAAAAGTGAATGAGTATTCCAGAACAAGAAAGATTCAAAACGGATTCTCAGCAATTTGGTCAAAAAATAGCTAGTCCAAGGTTAAAGGCACGAAAGCCAAGCTAACAGATTAAAGTGTTGCTAAGCAACAGAAACCATTTGATCGAAGTTAAAATTTTTGAGGTATGAGTGAAAATCTATTTCAAGAAAACAGGATGAATAAGTTGAAAACCATACACTTTTACCAGTTGATATTTGAATCTTTTCACATATTCACTGTAGTTATCTGATAGGGGCACGTGGTGGTCCAGTGGATGAGCATCGCCCCGACTCCTAAAGGTCGGGGTTCGAGTCCCACTGTGGCCACGGTTGCGCTTGAGTAAGACGCTTTACCCAATTACTCCTCTCCACCAGGGTGTCTAAATGGGTACCGCATTATTCAATGCTGGAACGTAAGAGACTCGCGATGGGGAGGAGTGGCGAAAATCCCGCAGCAAAAATAATACGGAGGAGTCTGCCCCAAAACGCTAGGAACGAAAGATGGGCACTCCGCGCACGGCTTGCTCGGCACGACAATATACTACTACTATCTGATCGGATGGATCGTGCAATGTGATATAAGATGAAAGAGTATAGCTCTGAGAAAAGTATGCCGAAGTAATTTGTAGCTCATGTCCAAGTACACCAATGGCATACTGATTTACATGCATAGGTCTATTTTGGAGTGGAGTTTGAGTGTGTTTTCAGACAGTCCTCTAATAGTTAAAAATACCCGTACCCTGTGCGCGTGAAAAAAAGTGGACGCAAATTAAATGGAATGCCAGTTATATCATACCATGATGTTATTAGACGGTTATGTTTGCAATATCTATGCAACAGATAGCAGACACATAGTGAATGATCTATTACCTATAAACAACTAAATTAATAACATATTGGGGCTGATGTACTGCTTTAAGTATAAGAAAAGAAGTAGAAGCGAAAACGCGATTACCAAAACATATTGGTTTCTCTTCTTCAGCCTGCAGAAATAAAAAGCACATTGTACTTCTAATTACAGGTTCTTCTAATTTTGCGGTTGAAAGTCACGTAGAGTCGGCTCAACCTTGTAAGGACAATCGCATGAATAGTTACTCCATGCTTTTGAGTCTATATCATATAGCCATTCCCCGTGCTGTGCTCACTCCAGCTTTTTTCCTCAATTTTTTTCAGATTGTTCTCAAATCACACTACCATCATTTCCTGATTCCATCTCCTGTACCATTAGTGATCTTTGTCTCGGATTCCAATGTTGTGAGATATTGACTTAAAAATAACACAAAGGAAGTATTACAAGATCTTCTTGATTGTAGATCATGTGCAAACTTTTTTAATATCTATGGATTTGGAGAGTGGTTCTTAACGTATCACTATTCACGTACCAGTGGGGGACAGAAGACACAGCATTTAGGAAATTGCCATAAATATAAGGTTCGAAAACGTCGTGTTACTTCTAACAATTACCATTTCAACGAGGTATAACGCAAGAAATGGATTTTCGTAGAGTCATGTTTAATCCCCTGTTTCAAGTTACTGTATGATTATGTTTGCAGTCCACGGACATTGCACGTATTACCTTATTTTCCGATTTTCAGTGGATAAATTCCCCGCACCACACCCCCCCACCCCAATGAAATCTCTTGAGTTAAACTGTCAATTCCCAAGTTAGAGTGGATGAGGATAAACCAATTTTGAAATCTTGACTAACACGAGAATACCCATTCCACTGTGTAATGCGAAATCCACTCTTTCACCCCTCCCTGGGGATGGAACTGTGAAGGATTTGTAAAATTGCTGGAGAGAATGTTGGACAAACGCTGTTGGATGGAGTACTAAGCCAGCTAGATTCTCAAGGTACGTTTTTCAATATGACTATAAATAAGACAAAGTAATCAGGAGCTTACTAATGCTAGCGTAAAATATTTAGACTTAATAATCAATGGTAAAAGAATGTTTTGTTGATTTGTACAGGAATATATTTCGGATGAGGAGTGTTTCGGGGGCCAAAACCACCCAGAAAGTAAAAGTAAGCCTTAACAATTTCAACTGTGTTTTAGTTGTCTGAAGTATGAGTCAAATATTTGATTATGTGCAAAAACAATTTATGCAAGTGATTTGTTTGTAATCTTAAAGATTCCAGCCGGATTCAAGTCCCCATTCATTAGACAACCACCCTGCATGGTTCAGTAGATCAGAGATGTCTAGCAATCCAGTGCTGTGTAAATTTGGACTTAACAGGTTGCCAAGCCTGATGTTGAAGGCATGGGCTCATTGAAGACCCGTGGACTTCAAATCACCGTATTTTTGGATTGAAAGGCTTAATTTCAACCTTACATTATTCACAATACGGAATGGGGTAAACTGAAGAAGAGACTTCAGTGACGTCTGACCCTCAAGTAAGTTACTAGTAGTACATTTAACGACATCCCACTTGCTCTAAAATGCCCTCATTTATTTGTTCTTGATGACACAAATACACTTTCTCCCACACCGATCCTAATGCATTTGAACAAATATGATATTCAAACCTATTTCTACTGATTCAATTAGCATGACGTTAAAAAGACATGATTTTTAAGATAACTCAGATATTGACGTTGACAAAAACAATAGCTGGACACCTCTATCCACGAGTATAACTACTAAATTAATGGCTATTCTTATGAAAAAAACCATGGAGTTTATTCTAAAGTTCGATCATTGTTTTCAGCAAAAAATCACTTCATATATATATAATAGCTCATTTTACCTTGAATTCATTTGGTGCTATGACTTGGGCTGACGCAACAACAATGGTTAGCTTAAAATTTTCCTCCTTCTAGAAAACGAGTCATTAAACGTACGCCAAGTCTCTGTGGTTGCTCCATAACAGACCCCACCCCTTTCATCTCCCTCAAATCCGTGAAGGTGTACAATATTTAAAGGCTCCACTGTTATTTATGTACCAATTTAATTCTACTTACTGGCCAAACGGACCTTACTGATGATATTTCTTCAACTTCCATTCACACACACACCCACTCACAATTTCCAATCCAGGAATGCTGATATTCGTCACATAAAGATATTTCATACTGTGTAGCAAATAATATATACACTAACATATCAGGGTCACTTGCTTTGGACCAACTTGCCACCCCACCTTAAAACCGTCCATACTCATCTTATTCATAACCAAGATAAAATATTAGTTCTTATGTTGCTGTCATCCATTCCTAATTCTTTCTTTTTCCAATAGCTAACTTCTATTTTTATCTATATTGTAACATAGTTTTATATGTAATCCTGCAGAGGCCACTGCACCTTACTCCTTGTGTTTAGCAGTAACCTCGTTCTCTATTGAAACAGCAGTTATATGCAATCTAACACTCTGTTATTCCAAACACATTCCCACCAATATTATTCTATTTATACATTATCTTAATGAATTATTCTCATTTCCATGCACTGTTAAAAATGCTCATTAAAAAAAGTCGTTTTAACTGGCAGCTGGGCCTCACAACAGTAAAAACGTGTTTTTTTACAGTTAAAACGGTTAAAACGACATTTATTACAGTTAGCTGCAAGTTTCGAGTCCCGAATGACAAACTGACTTTTTAAGTAACATTAAGTGCACACAAAATGGATTATTTTCATTCTCACTTGTTTTGCTCAATATCTGAGTTATTTTCTCATTCTCTCATTACTATTTATTGTATTTTGCTGTATTCTGTGATGATGAAAATAAATATTGAATGATTTATTAATTGATGTATTTGGTATTTAATATATTTATATGATAAATTATCTATCTTGCTTGAACAGTGTTCTCGTCCAAAATATTGTCAAATATTTGCGTATTGGTCCGTCTTTCTTATCCTATTCACTGCATTAATTATATATTATATATTGTATTAATTTGAGTATGCGCAATTGGTAAATGTGCTATTTTTGTTATGAAAAAAACGTAAACAACCTTCCTGAATTACATGAATAAAATCTTTAACTTATCACATAAATTGTAAATATATCTTACTTACAAACTAAAACGCTAACTTCTAAGCACGTTTGAATACTGAAAATGGCTATCTTAGTTAACGATCCGTTTCATGGCTGTCTACTGCTAAAACGCGGTACTTAGATTGTTTTACGTAATTTCAGTTGGCCCTTGAAGACAAAAAACATATTTCTTCAAATCCAGTTATACCTTAATTTTATCTAGATACTCAAATTGACAGAATTCCTGAAGAGGGAGGCTTTCGGTTTAAACATGGTCGTGACTCTGTGCCTAGACAATGCCTGTGAAGATGTGTTTGTGTTGCGAGCTACAAAGATTCCTATACCATTTTGTAATACCAACTTTACCGAGGATAACAGTACCCGGTGATGGGTAACCATGGAGTAGGTGGTCAGAGTATTTGGGGAACAAAGTTGGAGATACAGATAAAAAAAACTGTTACTGTGCGTAGCACGACTTGGATTAACGGTATGTTTTCTTCATAATTGTCTAATTGTTTTAATCATTTTTTATCGTAACCTTTTACACGTAATCGGGAAGTGAACCAAGTGTCAAACTGATGCCTGCAGCTCAAACAATTACCGTACAGCTCCCATCTCAATTAATATATTTTAATAAATCATTACACTTATCTGATTTTCGTTACTATCACATAGCAAGGACGTTTGTCATGCTATATGATGGTGCCGCTTATATTTCTGTATTAAAAGACATGAGGAGATTTCCAGGAAGAAGAGCCCCCAATTTTCTCGAACCCCGGTTTTTTACATATTGGATGCTTACCAGTGTATTAATCACACCTGAAGTGAATAAGCCAAATGACGCCGTCGTTATGTAATAAGATGAGATTTAGTAGTTTCTTGTCGTGCACGACAGAAAAGTCAAAAAAATTGGTTTCTTGGGGAACGATGTGTACCCTAGCAGGCAAGTTCAAAACAAGGTTTGCGGTTTCTGTGCACCTGTTATCTAATACACCTTCGAAACGGTCTCGCGTCATGTCGGTAGGGTGGTCTACAACCGATACAGTGAAATTTGAGAGAAATTCGATCATAAAACAATTCTCTCTGTCACTTTATTAGAAAACTACATTACTCAGTCAAATTCGACTCTTGATAAAGGATTTTACTATAACACGCATATAAAATAAATATTTTTAATATAATCCCATAAAGGTTACTGCAATATTTAAAAACATGGCATGGTGAGTAGTAGCACCAATAAATATGCGTCAGTTGGTTCCATACTGCGTACGATGGCCTGCAAGGCCTCAGAACTATGTTTGCCTAAAACCAAATGAAGAGGATGATAATGCCAATATAGTTGAGACACTGATGCTCGCACTCGTTGTTTTTGTCAGGAACATGTGAACAATGAAGGACTGCAGAAGAGAGGATTAATTGAACTGGAAAACAGTGAGTATTTAAATGCTTATTTTGAAACCATTTTGTTAAAATCCTTTGAACCCGTAATATACAATTGTCTTGGGTCCAAGCATCCTTGTCTCCGACGTCTGTGTAGGTTGTAAACAAAAATTAAAATAACAAATGAATAAATTGTGTTTTCTGTATGTTCATATGCAATGAGTACATAAGTCATAAATAACAAAAGAAAAGTCACTTTTTATATTTAAAAAACGGCCACCTCGGTTGGATCTAATGCTCGCCATTATACAAAACTATGGGAAAAACTGAGTCGTCAGTAATTAATCTTCTACATACAAGACAAGGCTCTCACAAATGACAATGCTGTGTTCTATATATGATTTCCATATCGCTTTGTGCAGGGCCAGGTCCCTATACTTTAGTTCCTACTTTGACGCATATCGAAACGAATCATATTCGCCTAATTAAAGAACATATGGCACCTATTTTGTTAACCCTGCTTATTAGTGTTTTACAACCCCTTTAAGTTGAATTCCATTACAAATAGTTGGATTTTATGAGGTTGGGAACATGGATTCTCCTTTGCCTACCAACGAACCTTGTCCATTACAAGTTTTAAACAGTTTTAGTGGCAAAATGTGACTACAGTGTGTGTTTAAGTTTGCCCAGATTAAACTAAGATTAAGTGGTGGTAGATTTTACAAGAGCGTGAGTTGGCCCAAAATTTGCCTTTTTTTTATTTTTGTTGTATAAACCAAACTATTACTCTCCTGGGTCCGTTCGCGAAAAATCGGTCGCAATCTTCCTAATGTCATGCATGAGTTGACAAATTTATCAGGAGTTTCCGTAACCTGACCAGTCTGATACGCTTTTTGGCGGACACACTGGTGAATCATGAAACCTTAACAATTAAGTGACCAAGGGGTTTTCCTCCCGGTAGTGCCCAAGGGGGGGGGGGGGTCCCCCAAGGAAACCACTTCCCAGGGAATTTTTTTACGAAATTCAACCCACATGTGAAGGGTCATTAAAACAACCCCAAATCAACAATAAAATAACGCAGTTTGTTATTTGGGATGCAAATTAGGGGCAAAATATTTTGTTTTCAAAACATGCAAAAAATGGGCAAAATAGACGCGAAAATTCAAATGAACCGTGCGTTTACATACAAACTTTTGAAAACTTTTTGATAAGGTACTTTTCAGACGACCCAAATTACATATATTTAAGAAAAAAATTGAAGTTTTAGGAATGCATGTAGTTTTAACGGGTGTTGCCAAAAATACACGTCATTCTCCCATAGAGTTTTGGACAGTACCGGTTTAGCAAAATCCACAATGAATTAGTTTTGGTTAGCAATAGATGGTTAGATTATTTTTAATGGTGCTATTAATTGTTAAGTATAGGTATAGGTGAACTTATATAAGAAAAAATTGCTTATGGTTCTTTGATTGGGTTAAACTATTCTCAGCTGACTTCCGTTAGTGACAAATGGGGGGGGGTCCATGGGACACTCATCTAATCAACTATAAAAGGTTTTGGCAGATTTTTAATTTTTTGGTATGCAAAGAAGCGCATTTAAAGTCGGACAATTACACAATACAAACAATTCGGCGCAAAAATCCAACGCGTAAAGCGGCCAGCGCTGAAAAAAAAATTTGCGAGGGTCCCTACGGACTCCACCTCCCTTGAGTCAATTAAGTGTTACAGAATAAATCTGTGCTTTATTCCGTGTAAGGGTGTCGGGAATTTCATAAGTGTGTCAGAAAAAAGTGTGTCCGGGGTAAGGTTACGAAAATCTAATTATCCAAAAGAACCTTGTAATTGGTATAAAAAAGTCTATTATTTAAGACATACACATGAATTCGTGTACACGTAAGGTTACCCCACATAAATGCCGCATTATTGATCGATCTGTCTCTTTTTTAAAGGTTGCCCATCAAATTATCATACCCATACAGCTGCAAACCGACCTGAAAACAACCCAATACTGTGCTGGCATACAATGCTGTATAGCTGTAGATATCAAAAATACCCACTTCTTTTCTCAATGCCTGGATGGCTGTAAATACCATGTCAATGCGCTCTCCGTAGGTCTTGGAAAATGGGGCTTCAATAAGCAATGCTAGCATGATGACTGGTCGGTGTGTCGAATCAATTCAGACTATAGGGGAAGCATTAAAGGTTATGTAAGTACATATAAGCAATACATTATTAACGTAATGGTATGAACCGCCTTTAGAATATTGTAAATTAACCACAATCAGCAGGAAAGGAAATTTGTAGAACATGAGGAGTCGTTCTGATTGAAACACGCTGTAGTAGCTGTTTTAGTATTTGAGAAATGGAATGTTGTGTAAATAGCATTCAAAAAAAAATCTACCTCCAAATTACTTTAATGTTTGGACTTGAAAAAATAAAGCAGGATATCTTACTTATCTCTTACAGATACCTCGGTGGACAAGTTGGATGAGAGAAATCTTTCAAGACCTAATTTATCACCTACCGTCTGCATTGAAGAGCTGTGAGACTAGCCTGTTTGACAGGAATTGTTGTGCCCTTTCATTTGCAACCCTATGGTACACTATGAATTACTGGGGTGCAAACATACCGATTACCTAGAGCATGTTACAGGGGATGCTGGTAATGCAGCTGCAGACCTGGTTGCTCAGCTGCATTGGGATTAAGGTAATGTAGAAGCAATTAGATTCCGTCGAACTTAAAACAAAGTAAAATCCATAGATTTATCTTTCATCTCCGCTATTCCAGCCCGATGTGTTAGTGAGTAAGATACGCTTGAGTTGCTATCAGGCGACACAAGGTCGCATCCGTAAGGGAAGCCACTGTACAAGACACTCGACGATATTAAAGATTTCACAGTTAACATTATTAAATTCCAACAATTGCTATAGAAAGTAACGTTTAGGCGTTATTTACATAAACTGAATGATCAAATGTGTGAATATTCTAGGATTACATCAGTGCGCTGCATGTATGATAACACTACCATCCGATGAAGAGGTGTCGTCAAATTTACTGTACCAACCTTGACTAGCCAAATCAAGTGTTCCATCAGTGACCAATGTCTTGGGTTCCAATGATGCGTGGACATGGACTTCAAAATTACCCAACGGGAGAGGGGGGGGGCCCATCAGAGCCATCATCAGGTTGAACTGCAATTTCAAATTTTATGTTGGTTTTGGTGATATGGTTTCTGGATATTCATTTTTCACAACAATTGCGTACAGAAATAACTGAAACTTTAGGATCGGCAATAAATATCATGTAAGTTTAATACACCGATAGTAGCTATTATCACGAGGCTGCCGACTAATGATAACATCGTACACGGTACTCTCTCATTGGTAAATAGGTTTGCACAAGACTTCATTACGTACTCTGCTTTTCATATGCGCCAGAACAATGCTGTGGTTATGTTAATAATAAACAATGTTTAAACAAACAAAAAAAATGTTGCAAATTAAACATGTTTATTGTTGCATTAATGGCTTCCTAACTTTAGAGGTTGTTACGATGGTTTTTTTTAAAAAAAAAGGTCAAAATCAAAAATTAAAAAACATAAAAACATACATTATGTTGTGATTGCAAATATAACTAGAAGGTTTCATCTTGTGGCTATTATATATTGGAAATTTGATATATGTATAAATTTATCTGAAAAGGACCATGTCCGCACACAATTGAAAAAGGTGCTTAGTTGTGGTAAATAATTACTTCTATTTTTTTTATGATTGATGTACAAATTTCTCTCACTCGTTGTTTCGTTGTTGGTTAAAGAAACACTGGCACATTCGGAATAGTGCGCTCTGAATATTTTTTTTCAAAAATTGATATCTTTGCAAGGTTGTAAGCTTTTATTATAGAGCCGTCATGAAATTATTAGCCCAAATCAGCGACGTTATTAGAAACAGAATGATTTTATATTTAAAAACAATCCGGAAGTGGCTTATCAATAATAGGGAGATCATGGTGTTAAACACAAGACAACACCACATCGAAGTGATTCCTCGGCATCACCCTGTTTGAACTGTGAGGCGACCTGTGGGCTTTATTATCAATGAGAACGAGGCTTGTGTATATTCATGGACTAAAACGATATTTAAGGGATTTAAGTTCAGCAGGTCCATTAGGCTTGGATACAAACACTAGATGTCTGTATCTCATATTAGGGCTCAATTTATGTTTGATGATTGATTCCTCCGTGGATCGTCGGACTATCATGTGAGAACAAATGATAAAAGCATATCTTGTTGAAGTGGGCCCAGTGCCCCGTTATGGATTTTATCAAAGTATGATCAAGTAGCAGTATCATGTAGATCACATAAAACTCTTCAACAAAACTACCAATGTCTGAAATATTATCTTCAGATTCTCTGTGAACAACTTGACCAGGATAAAGGACTTTGACTCACCCTGCCATTGCAGCTATCTCTTGAGAGTGACATTACAAATTTGATGATCGGACTGACACCAGAGACCCATCCCACTGTGTAATGAGAATGCCTCATTTACCCTTCCTGGAGATGGAACTATGGAGGTTTTGCCAGAGTAATAGGAGGCAATGTGGGGCAACTTGCAGTAGACGCTGTAATGAAACAATTGGGGATTTATAAGTATTATATCAAAGCAGGAATTGCTTGACCACAAACAGATCTGCCAACAAGTCGTAAGACAGTAATGGAGAATTAATATCTAGGGTGTGTGTAATGTCAAACAAGTTATAGTCAAATGACTCTTTAAATTCTATAGCACAGATCAGTCTGTGCTAGGGATATGACCAGGGGTCGTTTGAGGCATCCCACAAGCACCAGTTTGGGAAATTTCCCTCAAATAGGGCATGTATCACCATAAAAATCCAATCTTTACACATAAAAACTATGACTTTACTGCTCATTTTAGCCACAAAGCGTTAGTACTTAGGGAATTTTTGTGCAGGATTATGAAATGTCTGTGGTTTCTTAACTTTTGGAACACTTTTATCCCTAAGTACTGACGTGTATTTAGTACAGTACGATATAGGCACATTGCTAAGCATCAATGGGATTGATTCAAAACACCTCTGGGAATATGACTATCAAACCAATGCTTAGAGACAAAGCATAATACTTATAGGACATAATTACTATGTGGTAGGGGAAATTCGTCATCACTATTAAATGCAACCTCAACAATAGAGGAGGAGCGAATATCAACAGGGGCCTTATTTAAGAGTTTCGTTTACTCCCACTACAGAAAAGGGTTGACACCTTTGGTAGTTAGTCTGAACCTCTCATCAATGCTAGGTAGGTGTACTCTCAAATTGTGGTATAACTTTTTCAATAGGGGCCCAATTTACGTTTACACAGGGGTCAAACTTTTAAAATGCCCCAATCATGTACGCCATCATGCCCATCTAATCATAAGGATGCCAAAAATGTATAGTTGTACAACCTACGACCATTGGGGTTGGAAGTTATTTTTTTTTTTGTAAGGATAAAATGGCTAAAATGGCTAAAAAAAAGGTCAATCTCAATCTGTCAGGGCTTCAACATTAAAAAGTTAATCTGTTATATTTAATACTGCAAGGATTGAGCCTGAGGTAGGAGGACTCATAAAAGGTATAGTTGTATTATGTAGGCACAACTTACGGAGCTAAGGGTCAAAGAAGGTCAACACCATTGGGTATGTTGACCTAGAGCCTATTTTGTCCCTAACATGGTAATATGCATTGCAGATGGTACAAATAGTACTTCTTTTGACCATTAAGGAGATGAACAACTTCTATCATTTTCAACAAAATGGGAGCAAACTTCCGATTCGACACTGTACAAATTGAGAATGACTTTTTTACCATTTTAGCCATTTTACCCTATAACCACAACCATTGGTCGTAGTTGGTACAAATTATACATTATACTGAATTTTACATGTATCAGTTTCTAAAAGAGTAATAAAACTGAGTTTCTTACAAAACTAGGGTTTTTTTTAAAAACTTTGACCCCTGTGTAAACTTAAAATTTGCCCCTATTGAAAAAGTGACACCGCACTTTGAGAGTACTACTACCTAGCGTTGATAGAGGGTCCATACTAACTACCAAAGGTTGCAAACCTTTCTGTAGGTGAGGGGTTAAATGATGATTGTTGGACCTGGGTCCTAGCTGCTCCACTAAATAAGATATTACGTTTGCAACATTTTTCATACCTGAAGATTTTAAAAAGTGGTTTTTTCTACGTGTAGCCCAATTTGCCCCATTGAACTTCACTTTACCAATGGCGAGATGATCTGTGCTCTGCAGTGTCAGTGGACGAAAGATTGTTTGGAAATCGAGTCGGTTGTCAATTTTAGACTTCAAGATTACTAAGCTGATGCTTAAGACACGGCTCATTCTGGATCCATGTAACTTCAAATTATTTGTGGGTTGAGACCATTATGTGTAACCTCACATTGTTCTCATATGATTGGGTTCAAACGGCGAGTTAAATACCTTGTTGATTACGTCACTGCCCGGTAAATTGAGTCTTTTCAAAAATGATACATTCCTCTATGAAAGTACTTGTATATAAATTGGAATTGTTAATTGTTAACCTGTTAAATGTAAACGATACTGTTTACTCCTGTGGTGCTTTATTCATCTTTTTTGTGCAGGTACCTAATCGACAGGGTAAAAGTTTTTTTCGAACACATGTTCTGCATTACCTTACAACTGGAGCTGTGCATAGATACAAACTGTAACATTGTCTCAATTATCCAAGAGACGAAAGTTCCCATTCCAATCTGCAACAATGATTTTGTCAACTTTGAGCTTCCGGAGATGGAAGTGTTGCTGGTTTTCTTGAGGAACTGAAGGGAAAGAAATTAGCAAAACTGCCATTGATGTAGTGCTGAGAAAGTATAGGAATGCAGGTATTGTAAAGAACTCTTTAGAAGGGGCAGTACTAACAATTGCTGCTATCTTCTCGACAATATATCCGCGGCTGTATGCAGGGCAAAAAATATTGTTGCCAAAGCAGGGATCGCTTTCTTTTGTGGACGCTCACCGCTGTGCAAAGTCAATTATCGATCAGCGGTCCGTAATTCCCTATAACATTCTACCTTATGATATGAATTAAGCACATTAATTTCGTATCCACGTAATGCTCGTCTTCTACGCAGCTGCTCTTTATACGCTTTCGATATATTAAGTGGAAAAAACGATGCTTGCGAGCTGATTATGATAAAAGAGTGTATAATACGGGAAATTGCTGACGATGCTAAAATATACTTCTTTTTAGATCTAGGCCCCATTGGCATGACAGTTGCTAAGTAATGTAAGTTTTTGTAATTTAGAAGTTTATACACTTTATGTGCAGTTCGGATATAACACTTCGTTTTATTTTTTTAGCTTTTATGCTGTGAAGGTAATTTAAATAAAGCTTTAGATTTATGGATTGATTGAAAATATATATATATAGGAAAGGTCGTAATAAACATTCTCGTTGCTTCTAACGGCGCGTTTTAATGTTACGCACACATGCTTGTATCAGCTTCCACGTCTGGCATTGTAATAATTTCCGTCTATTTACGAGAAAAAAACCAAATTTCAAATTCCCTCCTGAGTAGATTAGAATGATTCAAATTATTATAAGGGAGCTGACTATACAAATAATTTAATCATAAACTGGAACACATTATGGACTATACTTTTATATGTGGCGAAGGAAATTAAATCATGAACAGTAAGGACAACAAATTTTGACTGTGTGTGTGAGCTGACTCGCCTACCAAGCCTACTTCTGATTCTCTATTTATGGCAGGAAATCATTATTAGAGACGATCGGAAATAACCATACTATGGACACTATACAAATTTGATGTGACGTTTTTGATACCTTAAACTTATCCTAGTCCCATCTTAGTCCTTTTTGCAGCAGTTCCTGGAGTACCACAGACATGTAGCGCATACGTTATGCTCGACATTGGTGTGAGTATTATAAAAATCGAAAACTGAAATGAAAGTTCCCGGACACTATACGTATATCTTCATATTATAGATGATGGACCTATGACGTCACTTGTAGACATTCAGGACGCCCTCTGTTGTGTTTTTGGCAAAATATTACAGTAGTTTCTGTGACAGACCCATAAAATATGGTATAAATACTTGCAAATCTTATCCTGATCTAAATTGGTCACAAAAGGCAAGCTGGTAGCATTAGTGATTATGCTTGATAAGAATGTTATATTATTTACTCGAATTCGAAACAAAAGTGACAGCAAAAACAGAATTTCCCCATGCTCCAAAGTATACACGAATCCGACGGCGCCTATTATCGCCTAACGCCGTGGGATGCGCATCTCACCATCCGCCCGAACTGGGGGGGGCATCTTTTGAATTTCTCGTATAAACCGCGTTACGTTGTGACGGGCTTATCGCTTAATGAGCTAATACAATACAAAATGTGATTTATAGTGATTTGCGTACATTGCGCCCTCTCTATGGCATAGACTTACACATGAGATAAGTTAGGGAGGAATTGAACGTTGATCAAGTACAGCTTAAAATACTCTCTATGCTGGTGTCATTCAGGTTTCCTGAGTAAAAATTTTATCAGTTGTCTTATAGGGATATCGTTGTGCCTGTCATAATTAGCTTCCTATATTGGTATTAGGCATATAGGCATAGGGGCCTGTTTATATGTACGATTCCGAAGCATGCTGTTTTTTATCTATTTTAAACCTTAATTTATTCAATGCTCTTGATTTCTTATGTTTCAGGTTCATTGGCATTCGTGGCTACAAAGAACATGAATGGGTTAAGGTAAAGGTTTGGTGGATTATTATGGAAGCTCTATAGTGTGTTCCCAGTGCATGCACATGCACTGAGATGCTGTGCGATTCTCTTAAATTGGGACAGTGAACAGTTACCTTTTTAACCGCGCTTGAACTGACCCTAACATCTGCATTGAGACACGTTTGATCAGTAAGACGCACGATGGTTGAACACAACACAGAAGATCACTTAACTGTATCAAAGGAATTGAACTATTTTGGATTTTTCATGTTGCAAGGTACTGTCGCGTCGTTTTTGACGGGTTATCAACTTACGTTGCAAAATT